>JABUQX010050813.1:0-7500 GCA_015478945.1 Trachelipus rathkii
ATTACCATTTTTTATGATAAAGACATTGTGACATACTTCATTTTTTTATAATTTCTGTGTGGTGAAAAACAATAATTGATTAGTGTACAGTGTCATCTGTGAGAAAGTACTTTCGTTATTAGAAAGTTTCTCTACTATATAGGTACTATAAATGGTTAATCAGAACATTTCACGGTATCTAAGTCAACTAAATTTAATTACTTGAAGGTGTTATCGGCCATGAGATGTACAAGTGTAAATAAGTTATATATGTATATATATATATCTGATGAATTCGGTAGTTAGTGAATGTAATTAATCATAGTGTTTATAAATCTAGTTTATGCTATAGCTTCGTACACTGAGTTAATGAACAAGTGATATACTAGGAAGAGTGTAATGTATAAACTGTATGACTTATAATGTCATTACATTTACGTGCTGGGTATTATTTACATGTTACTATAAATATAGTGTAATAACTTGTGTGCTCTAACATAACATATAAAGGTGTTCATAAGTGTATGTATTTTGTGATAGGTGCAGTGTAGCAAGTTAAAATTTAATAATATATTATATATACTTAACTAACCTAATTAAGAAAATAAAAACAACTTATTTAATATAAATATAAAATTGAAATATTAATTTATATAATCTATAAATATATATTATATATATTTAATTATATATATTAATATTCATATATATATATATATATATATTAATATATATATATAACGTGTCTTATATTATAATCAATTTCAAGATGGCTATACAATGACAAAACAATAACTCCACTCATAGTAGGCATAGCATCTCATAGGCATAACTTATGCTTAATAAACATATATCAACCAATATCAGAGTTCAGCACTTCAATATTATTACCTTATAATCATTACACATGCGCATGGTTGATAAATTATATAACATTACACCTTTATCATCAATTAATATTTAAGGTGACTATTCTATAGCACACTTCGATGGAGAGATCTTATGCATTAAATATAGGCTTGTAAACATAAAAATAATGCTGGCTACGTGCGAAGCGGTCCAGTCATCCTATTCGACTGTATCGCGCACTACAAGTATAAGTTCGTCAATCCGACACTCACGACTATGGTCGAAGATCACACGATTATAATACACAACTCTCTACTTTCGTCTCGTCTACACTCTCTCACATATAATTTTTCTCATGTTATCTTCATTATATATACAACCACAAATGTAAGGGAAACCATTCGCAGATAAGTATTTCTGCCACTTCACAAACACAGAATTCATCTCTTCTACTATACATTCACTATAATACTTTACTACCATAAAACTATTAATATAAAAATATGATATTATTAACGATTTATCTCTTACCGAACTCTGAGTGATGGAGATATCCATCAACTAAGCTTGAAGCCAGTCCAATGTCGGTTCAGGTGAATGTTGGAGTTGGAGTCTAGGTAATAGTTATGTAGGTGAATGTATATAGGATGAAGGCTAATCAAAGCTAGGGGCATTATTAAGTTTGTTAAACTGGCAGTTAAACAAAGTGGCTCATCAAGAAATAGTTTATGTGAGTAAGACATTTATGATTGTAAACAGTATAAGTAATTAAAAAAAAAGGTGTTGACCTGAAAATATAATAGGGTTCTCATAAATATTATGCATCCCTGGAAGACCAATAGTGGATATGGTCGATTAAATATTTAGAGGTATGCACATAGAATTAGGAGGTATAGGCCAAAAAATATTAAGTGTGAGGCACCAAAATTGACCCTACTCTAGAATAGCCAATAAGGGTTGGTACCGAAATATATCATATGGTGATCTAAACAAGGTAAGATCATATGATAATCAAAAAATAGTGAGGTAAAATGCCACTCGAAAATGAGAATAGGTAACAATAAATTTATACTCTGAGTATAGGGTACACAATAATTTATGACATCAATTGGATATAATATATATATATTTGGCATAGGTCAGTGATGGGAAAATATATCATATGGTTACTAAGTATAAAGTACATTCGAATAAAATAAATGGGCATATAGACCCCCATAAAGGTGTAGGCCATAAAATATACCGGAGGGGTCATAAAATAATCACTCATTAGATTTGAGACCCAATTAATTCTCTCTGAAAGTTTGCCGAAGGTAAGTACGTAAATATATGATGATGACATCATGCAGTTTATAACTTATATAATATATATAAATATATACATATATAATTAATCAGTATTTGCTTACGTACAATCAGTTATTGGTCACGCACACCCTTACCCTTACGAAATAAGTAGTATTTAGCCATACAAAATTAGGCGTTGACTCCTATATATAGAAAAATAATTATGCACAGTCCCAAACACAATTAGTGAGTTTCTCATCAAAACAACATTTAGGAAGCTATTACAATAAAATCAGTATTAAGTGGATTTTCTATTAAAAAAAAATTAGAGTTTCGCCAGTAATATACATATTGGATGAAGAGAGTGTGATTACAATTAATTATGGGAGTAATTACTCGAACAATCAATTTAATGAGGTTACTACTGACACAGATTATTGGGCTGTTCTTTCATATAAGGAATTCAATATGGTACTAAAAATTGGTTCTCAAAAAATGTTATTATCGGGCTAAGTACCTGTATATGGAAGGAGGTATGTGAGGCCAACAAAAAGGTGGGGCCTTATACTACTTACGACGAAGGTCTCATATAATGTTATCATGTAACAATATCACCTAGTTATGGGCACGACCTATTGTCTTTTACGAATAGGGCCTCGAACAATATAAAGTGTGAGGTTGTCATAGAAGGTTCCTAGCATAAGGTGCAGCAGCAGCTAGAAAATGTCAAGGTTGCATAAATTACTATGCGATCGCATGAGAGCTATAAAAGTACTAGGTCAAAAAGAGGCTCGCGGTCACTGTTAATTTAGGAAGCGGAATGACCTCCATCTTACTGACTTCATAAATTGTAACAAACTTTTGTGATATATGTGATTTTAATACTTATCACTGGTAATGAGATTTCGTCTTAATAACTAGTAAAAACGTTACTTTTATTGTTAAGATATATCAAATAAAAATAATTACAAAATTTCTTTTTATATAGCTATTTATCATTTACGAGGAGTTGCTATATAGTAATAATAAATGAATTAATGCATTCTCTTATTTGTTACAATATATAAAATAGAGCCTATCAATTAAATAGTTCTTATTAATTAATAAATTAATTTAGTATGTTAAAACTGTATTTTTAATGTTAATGTTTTTGTAAGATAATATATGATTGTAAATATACATTCATGCGCATGTAAAAATATTATTAAAACTGTTTCTACCTTATTAGTAAAAAGAATAATATTGGATATATTTTTAATTAGAGATAAATCCATAAGATAAATATGAAAAATAACTAAATATATATTATTTATATTAATTATATTAAATTATATATTTATTACTATCTCATTATTGACTTAGTCTCATTATTTTGATTATATATATTTAATTTATTTAATTATTTAGAATTTAATAATGACTTTGATTTAAATTATAATTATTTATTTAATTTGTTTATTAATTAAATATTTAATTAAATATAATATTTATTATAACACTTTCAAAAACTTTTTTAATTATATATTCTTAAACTTATAATAATGAAGGGTTACAGCTGAATTAATCTTCCTTATTATAGAATAATATTAAAAAATAGAATTATTAATTTTTTTTATGCACTGTTTATTTATTATTTATTGGTTTGATTTGTTTTGTTAGATTGTCTCTGTGCTCTAGATTTTGTCGTGATGTGTGTTTGTTGTATGATAGATGGATATCATAGCTCGTAGTTGGTTTTACGCGAATGATAACCAAAAAGTCTACTTCCTCTCTTTTTACAGTCACGTAGCGCCTTGTAGCATATTATAATTAAATAGATCTCACTAAAGGTTATATAAATAGTTTAATAAAATTAATTTCAGTTATAGTTTATTTATAAATAATGTTTTTGCTTAAAAATGCTTTGGGAAATTTAATCTGTGAAAACTCATATCGTTCAGAATATGATTATAATTTTATAATACATAATCATATAAAAAAAGTCAAAGATTTCTGAATTTTCTAGGAATTGTTCATTATGATATTGAAATGAGTTTATATTATAATTTGTTAAAAAATTTTTGATGATTTTTTTAAATTTAAGGTTATTAATTATATATTATTCCTGTATTATAATGTTACATTAATTTGTAATCACTATACTTTTTTGTCTTATTGATGAATTTACACTTGATAATGGAGATATCTTAATCGATATAGACAGGCATGATAAGAAGAGAGTTACCGACTTGAGTCATACTGTGGGTTTTTGAAAGATTTTGTAGCGCTGGATGGAAAATATGTGGTCCATGTTACATTGGTTTTTATTGTTTTTTGGATTTTTGTTATTTTGTAAGAGTAGTGTCACGTGATTTTGTTCAGGACCGACTTTCGATATCTCATGTAGAAGGGTCAGAAGTGTCTAGTGAGTTCTGCATATATTCAGGAGGGTGCGATGCTGTGTGCAACACAACACAAGATTTCATGCGCGTTCTATCACAGCAAGACAAATAGAGGGTAGTAACGCAATCTAGTATCAGACGGAATAATATGAAAGCAAAGAGTCGTTTTAAAAGTAGAAAGTAGAGAGATTTCGGATTGTCAAGGGTCTCATAGCGGGTTATATTACTAGAGATGTGAGAGATGATTTTGAATATGATGAGAAGAATGCAGTGTGTGTAGTATAGTACATTTTTGGGTATTTAATTTGTTAATGGAATGAAGTCTATGTTAAGGATAACAGTAAGATGTAAGTGAGATCGGGTATGAGAACATTTAGGATTATCGGAGATATAGTAGAACGTAGTTCAAGTATCTTTGGTAGTGCTATAGATGTTTTACGTGACGTAAATAGTCGATAGGGTAGTTCGCACACGAATATGGGCGGGGAGTCGGCAAATCTTATTAACGGCGCGCATTCCCGTAGATACAATTGAGAGCTCAGGGGAGGGATATCATGCTCGGTGGCCGGCGCCCGAGGGTTCGACCTGGTAATCGTCTAGATCTTTTACGGTATGTTTTCTTTCGTTAGAAGGCAGTTAGATACCACGAGGAACTCAGAATCGAAAAGGTGTGTTTAGTATTTACGAGAGAATAAATATTATAGATACATAGATATGGTGGTATTTAGTTGAAGAAGAAGTAGAAGGAGGTGAAGAAGTGGTAGAGAGAACAATGAGGTCATAGAGTGTTGAATTTCAAGGGGAGCGGATTTGTGATATTGAGGAAGGATTGTTTAAGTAAGAGAGTTTAGTGGTCTCGTTGTGTTAAAAGAGCAGTTAGTCAGTAATCGAAGCTAATGAGGAATGGACACATGATAATATTTTTGATGAGAGCATGAGGAGATATGTAGCTGAGTAGAAAAGAGACGAATGCGTGTAGTCCTAGCAGTTTGTTCTTTCAACGCTCTCATAAGTTGGTGCTAGATAAAGAGCTTTTGATTCTCTATTCACCTTTCTCAATCTAAATTACTCCATAAGGTCAGTCTTGAATGCAATATAGGCTAACAACCACTCTCACTCAGTAATTCACCTCATTAATAATAGTCTCCTATAGGTTTTATATACAACTACTTTACGTCTTCTGCACTATGCAAATTGTAGCTCCTCTAATAAAACAAAGTTAGGAAATATCCACTTTCCAAAAACCTACGTTCTACGCTACTTTAGAGCCACATGAAAGATGCTTGCCGCAATGCGTTTGAATTGCATAATATAACCTGAAAATCTCCACCATAGATTGATTCAACAAACCCTGCACTCGCATCCCTTTGACTCTAAATCTCCTCCTAATGGGGTTAGAGAACAAGATCCCTGAGTAAAGAGACTTGCGGCAATACCATCTATCGAAAGTTTGTTTACCCATGATATGTTGACACGTAAGACTATAATCAATCACTAAGTTATAGAGGTAATCTTTACACTACTGATAATGTCTTATTCTACTTTATCACCAATGATTACTACTACTGCCGTATCACTAATAGTGGAGGATTTGTCACTTGCAATATCCTTGATTGATTGAACCTAAGCAAAAAGATATCTCACTAGTGTACATAATATATATACATGCACAGTTAAAATCTGATAACAATAAGACTACGATTAACTGCTTAAGAGTCATAGTATCTGAATATATTATAAAAGTCTTCAAATAAGAATGACTCATATGGTTCACACTAATACAATATGTTCGCGATGATCTTAGATATCTACTATGAGACAAATGACGCTAAAATAAATGATATGCATGATTTAAATACGGCTATGATAATAGGAATATAAAATATAATGACAATATGAATAAAATTATATATTGTTATGACATATTAAGCCTGTCACCAAACGTTTAGAGCCTCTCATCTTACTTCAGAGATAATCTTATGTAGCTATTATTATTAAATATTTGATTTAGGCTAGTACATTGACGAAGTTGCAACGGTGCATACGTCAACATTAGAGAATATATCTGAGTATTAGAGTAGTTATTGATGAAGGAAAGGAAGCAAAAGAAAGGGATTTAATTTTATTAATCTTTTTCAGTAGAAAAGTAAGTGCGCTGATTTCTCAGACTGGTATTTATTAACTAATATCATCAACACTCCGCTTTAGACCTAATTTGACTCTCCATATTTCATCTACAACGGCCCTCCTGCTCAATCCTTATACAGATTACTGTATAATAATATAATATATAATATTATATATATATATATATTAGTAATAATCATAGTAAACTTAGAACTACTGTACTATATATATTACTATTGTAAAATTGTGATTGAAATAATATATATATAATCTAACCTTTAATGGTCTAAATTTTAGATTAATATTTTGTATACCATATATATATAACTATATATATTTATATATATATAATATAATATATATATATATATAACTATAATAGTATTATATTATATATATATATCTAGTAATATATGTAAATGAATATCAATGCTTTTAAGTTTTGTAATTACACAGAGGGCCTGATTTAGGTGGCGTCTTGGTGACAGATTACTATGGCTTTGACAGATTAGTCAAGCGCATCAGCCACGAGGGTCATTAAATCAGTCTTTACTGCATAAATACGAAATTAACCTTTAATTACTCTAAGGTAATTTAACATTAAATGCCTATATTGTATTTTATAGTTCCACGTATTTCAGGTGCATCTACTATTTGAATTTTAATTACTTTTGCTCACTTAATTTTATGAGTGTGATAAATTAAGTGAAGACATTAAAAATAAATGGGCCTTTATAAGATGAGACCTTTGTTCCACTCTGTGCATGTATACCACTAGAGCCGAGGGTGTGCTCCTGGATATTATATATATTATATTATAAACTATACGTTAGGGTTTATTTATATATATATTATATATATATATATATATATATAT
>JABUQX010050813.1:10000-30000 GCA_015478945.1 Trachelipus rathkii
TAAAAAATGTAAAATTAATATTTAATGATTTTATTACTATATAACTTTGGAAATTTAAATAGTTTTGGTTAGTTTTTTTAAAGGTTATCACAACTCACAGGCAGGGGCATTTTCTAGGAAGGGGCTGAAAATAATATAAAATAAAATTGCACCAAGCCCTAGCCTAACACAAACCCCTTAGGTGAGCGCCTTAAAAAGAGGAAGGGTTAAATACGACAGAAAATATACATGATTATAAGGAGTTCCACAGAATAGAGGTGGCTGGAAAGAAGGAGGTACCACAAAGAACAAGCTTCGAGTTTCCAATATTATACAATAATCATGTGAAATCAGTGCATCCCCTCTCTGTGTTACGAGGGCGACACAATAATGGAGGAATGCGCATGAGGTCAACTCCTCGAGCACCTGTAGTTTTAATATCACTCTAGGAAAGGAGATAGTGTGCCACTGTCGCAAAGTAGAGAACTGGTCAAGGTATTTAATGAAAGTTAGGGGACAGTTATTAATCTTTTAGCTTTAGCTAAACCCAAAATCCAAAAGAAGGGTGGATCCGGAGCTTCTATAAATGTGAGAACAGTATTCCAAGGCGAATGGATCATGTGGAATGCGAAATTTCCTACAGCTGTTACCATACTGCCAAAAATTCAACCTGGAAGTAGCAGTCTGCTAAAGAAAAAATTCTAGAAAATGAACAAAATATTCCCAGCTTCTTTCAGGCTAAATTCACTACTTTTATATTTATTTTTATTTTTATTTTATGTTTAGTTCTTTAGTATTATGATAATACTTTGTATAACGGACCTAAGTTAGATATTCACGCTCACTTGAAAGTAGTAGGCTTATCTGAGATATATACTTTCACAACCATAAGCTACAGTACTTTTATATGAAACGGGAACGGATGGAACTAGCATATTAGCGAAACTGCTGCGAAGAACAACCAAGACCCAGATATGGCCTAACTTACACAAATGAGAGCTTATATTAACAATGCATATTTAATATAAAACATCTGCGTGGATAAGATTAAATAGAGTGAGGAGAATTTAGGACTTTAATCAGCGTTGGAGTATCAGTTTAGGAGTAAGATAGAAATAAATGAATAGCATCAGTATTTTATAGATAACTCGCAATAGAGATTCATCTGGATTCCCTATTGGCACACGACTTATCAGGACCTTAGACGCAGGAAAATCAAAATCTATCGTTTGAGAATGGTTACGTAAGCCGCAGACATGTGTGCGAGGCAATGATTGACCAGAAAATGTACATAGATACTTGTGATTTAGTATAACGACTGGGATTAATTAAGTGAACACGGTAGTATCAGACTCAAAACAGTTGATCCTTAAAGAATATCATCTGTAGCGGACACTTGGTTTAGTGCAATTTTATGATGGAGATATCAGAAAATTCAGCTATTCTGATCTGTTAAATAAAAAATTATATGATAATCCATCACGTTCGCGCCTGAAGAGAAAAACCTGTATTGGTGGAAAGAAGATAAGACGGGTATAAAACGACTGCGCAATTCAATCAGTTTCCAATAGATGGACGTTATCATGTAAATTAATATATATATACTTAATTGCAAACAATCTTACATCACATGATTCTGTGATTAAATATAAGTTTTTGGAGTTTGAAAAAAATTCATCAGCAAAGGAAAGTAAATATAGAAAACGAACTTCACCATCAATAAGAAAGCAAAGAGACATGAAGGGACATATCTGGAAACTTAATGGTTAAGCCTGAAAGGGTAAGAGTATTCCAATGGATGTTAGGTGTAAATACCTGGATAAGAGATGTTCATTATTTTAATGTCTCTCTCTCTCCTAAAATTTATAACTAAGTACAGTATTCAAACTGATAAGGATTTTGCGAGTGTTTATTTATAAATTTGAGTAGAGTAAAGTTGCTATAGTCGCTGTGATGTTCTTCTGTCAAGCGAGCTTAATAAAGGTAGTTGTGTTGCAGTCAGTATTTACAAGTCGGCTTGCTTTTGGCTTTTTACATGTATTATTATGCTAAGACGCATCGTCAGTGTAGAGATTTACATATAAGATAACAAACTGGATATTTCTAGTGAGACTAATAGTTCTTGTATCTGGTCTCAGCGTAAAATAAACAGTACGCTCTCTTACGCATAGTATTATATGACTTGAAATGTAAAGAATATAAACGGCTGATGTACGGAGTAGTTGACTACCTTCGAAAAGAAATTTACAAGATTCGCATCCCGGTTGTCAATTTGTGTATTAAAGAATGAAACCACTACTTCCGGGGATCTGAATTTCACTGAACAAGTCTTGTATTGAGGTATACATGTGAAAAAGGGTGTGAATCCTGAGATAAACGTAGATGGGTAGTAAACATAAGAGCTCGCTCAAATGATTAGACAAACTCTCGGAGACTTTGCTCGACGCTCTTAAGAGCGCACGAATCGCAGTATTACAGTATGGTTGAAAATGAGTGTATGCGCATCTAAAGACACGCTCGCACCTATCGCCAGATACGAATTTTCATCAATCCACAGATGCATATGTTCAGTGTGATACTCGCAAATATTATAAGTAGAAAAGTGTTTAATAGAAGAGTAAAGAATAAGATATGGAGATAATTATAGGATCAGATTTAGACAACTCAAATATTACTCTGTATATTTTTATTGTTAGAAAGGTTCTGATTGTTAATAAAATTTAACTTGCATTACAAGTAGGATTCTATATAATATAGAGAAATATAATTTAGAAGATAACAAGGTATTGTAATGACTCCCAGCACGGTTTCAGAAAGGGTAAGTCATGTCAGACAAACCTTTTTAAATTTATGGAATACATTACTGACTGCTATTGACCGATGATTGAGATAATCCAGTTGTGATATTTTATATATTTTAAGATACTTATAGTCAAAAGCTTTGAATTAAGGTTATCACCTACAACATATAGGACTTAGAATGAAGAAGTATATTACATGTGGTTAATAGGTGGAGTGGTATAATGTGGTTAAGAGTGGTATGTAGGAATATAGAAACAGTGTTGTACACTAAATGGCAATAAGATCATCATTGAGGAAATATGAGAGGGGTGTCCCACATGAGAGTTATCAGTTTAGCTCTGTGCACCACTGTTTAGGTTTTCACATATATATAAATGATTTAGCCAGAGTATTGGACTATTAACTATAGATCTACTAAAAGGTTATCATAAAGTTTTGGCTTGTATATTATCTCCCATATAAGTGGCCACCTTTCATCTCATATACTTAGTAGAGGTGATTATAAATAAGATTCAAAATGATCTGTATATATAACTATCTTCTCGCGAGTGTGGGCATATGAAGTGGTCTAATGAAGTTTTATAGTAAATGTGATTTGGATATACTTCGCAACCTAAGATACTTACTCAAAGGTAATAGTTTTAGAAGACTTATTGAGATAAATACGATGGTTATTGTGGGATCTCGCTGAGCTCACATTGACCCACTGAGAAAAGAAGACTTTAGGTGTGATTAATAAGCAGTAATATTGAAAGTAGCTAATCAGTGTTTTGCGAATCTAGAAATGACCAAAGCTAATTACAGATGCTGGCATAACATAATCGACAATGCTTGGTTATGCGAATGATGCAAGGAAATGTAAGGATATAAACTAGAGTATACTTGCCTAGGTTAGCGACTCACAATAAAATAGGAGTGTTTGTCAGTCTATCACGCTCTTGTGTCGCACCCTTTCATTTAAAGAGCATTAAGAGACATTAGTATGACCTGAGAGAGTGCACGTAAGTAACAAAGATGGCATTGTTCTCTCCTGGTTTTTGAAGTGGAGTAATGTAGACTTAACAAGGAAGAGACATGTAATAAACGGAGTTATTGGGAATGTCTTCTTGCATGTTAGCAAATTGTGCTGATACTCTCAGATGGAATGCACATTAGTCCTAGAACCAAAATTTTTTACTCGCATTACTTATTGATAATACGAGAAAGACATATTAAATCGTTACTCACGTGAGGAGATAGCACGCGCACCCGGAGGAACGCGTTGGAGGACTAACCAGAATAAATATAAAGATAGATAAATGCATCACATTAACCATTGATAATCGGCCATAAGAACGTATAGATTATGTGCCATTACCAGCCATATGGTTGTATAAGAAAATTGGAAGTGGATTCGCACGATTGGGAGGTATTTAGTTTTGTGTGACTTCTCATATTTGGGACACGGACGAGATTTAAGAAGGGTTGGATTAGGATGAGTGCCTAGGGAATTGTTGCGCGCGCTACTGGGAGATAAGTATAAAGGAGTTTAATCGATACAGAAATGTTAAGATGGCTATGATGTTTTGTTAATAAGGTTTAGTTCTTACACATTTTTAACTCATTGAATGAGAGGTCAGGTCGCGTCTTGCTCTGTGTTGTCGCATCGTAAAGTGATTCTTAGCGTGTGATAGTCATGGTGGGTGGTTTCTGTCGTGTAACTCGAGCAATTTTTGTCATTATATTGTTTATTTTGAGTCATAGGTAATAACCAAAATATGGATGAAATTTGATAAAGTATCACAGGAAATAAATTTACAATAAAACTAGCGTTCCTTGGGAGATATTGTGCAAGGAGTGCATGTTTTTTTGAGTGTGGGATCGACTGGGACAGGCTCTACGATGGCCCAATGTGGCAATTTGCTTACTGTGTGCTAAATATTTTAAATTATGGTTATTTATCTTTCGTTTCTCTTTATATATAAATATAGTAGTGGCATCTTACTAGATATAGTGTTAAGTGTTATCTATGTTAAGATACTGATTCTAGAACTCTAGTATCCCTTGAAATTTTGCTAGGATTAGCTACATATCGATACTCTATTTCTTTGGGTTTCTTTTATAGATCTAGTATCTCTGAGTATCTGGTGTGAGATAATTGTGATACCTTTTATTGATTAAAGGCATGTATAGTTTCAACTATAGAACTAAAATACGTGACTCAATATAATAGCTTATGGTATATAGTTAATATGATATGGAGGTATGCTTATAAGGTGAACTATAACTAACTTGGACTAAATATGTATTATATATTATTACTTATAGATATTTATATATAATTGCTTTATAGATAATGAGTATCGTAAATATATATATTAATATATATAATGTTTTTTATATATATATAATTTATCATAAAATAATTATTTAAGTAATAATATATATAATAAGGTTTATTATTACTTTATGGGATAAATAATACAGATTTATTGTTGTTTTATAATAGATAATACTTGAATATTACTTATATGTTTATTCTATCAATATAGTTATTATCTATTTGATAAATTAATATATATTACATATAATTAATATATTATAAAAAAATTATATAAATATAATATAGAATGAACAGTAATAAAGAATAATGTGAAAAATTAATACATTATAGTTATATATTAGAATGATTATAATACTTAAATATATACTTATATATAAGGTATATATAAATATTGTTTAAATATTATATTAAACTTACACATACAGACACTCACACATTCCAACAAGGCATTACACACCAAAATTAATAATAATATATAGAATATGTGTATAATATAATGTGCACTTAAAGTGTGTGTAACGCTTAAATAGTATGTGTTAAATTTATGAGTTAATAACACACTTTAAATATCTTCAATATTAAATATAATTTTACATAACTGTGCAAGAATAAGAAATGAATTAATGTACATCATGAAAAATATAATAATCCATTATGAATTAATTATAATAGATAGAATGTGATTAAGTAAAATCATTGATGTTAAGATGTAGATTAATAATAATAGTTAATGAAATAATTAGTATAAATAATAATAAAATATAATGATATTAAATAAAAGTTATAAATAATAATAACAAAAGTATTTATAAATAATCATACACAAAAGAATAACATAAGATATTATCATTAAGTATAGATGTGTAAATAATACCTAAATCTTATAATAATAAGTAATGTGGAGAATATCGTAAAGTAATTAAATAAATAATAATAATATAAATAATATAATATATAATTAACTTAAATAATAATTGTATATTGATAATAGAAAAGAATATCATGCAGAATCCTTTTGAAGAATATCACGAAAATTAGAATTAAAAATGATATTTTAAGAATAAAAATATCTAATTGATACTCCTGATACAATAATAATAAGTTATAAAATATCAATTAGATTGAATGTTGAATTATGTAGTTAAGTAGTAAATGTAAGTAGTAAATATTGAGGAAAATGTAAGTGTCAATAATAATAATGAGATTGAATAAATAGATATGTGTATGAGATATAATGATAAATGAGATAATAATACAAATTAAACAAGTATATCTTGGGCGATCTATTCGCTCTAGGTTTGCTACATGTAACAGGATAATGGAGACTGTAATTGTTTCAATCCTTACATGATTACCTAATTAATATGATAAGCTGTCATATTATAATACATAGATACACTTGTATTTATAAATAATATGTAAGTGTATTACTATATATGATATGAGTATAAAATGTAAGTGTGTACAATGATGAATGTGTGTATAATATAATATAAGTGTTAACATAGTGAAATATTGTGTGTTATAAGTGTCATATATAGTATTAGTGAAATTATGTGTGAAATAAGTTGTTACATTATATATAATATATAATAATAACAGGTATTTGAATAATGTGTATGATGTGTGTTCGAGCTGTTAAAGTATTAAAACCTCTATTTTGTTATATTCTGAATCATTAATTCTTAAAATTATAAGGCATTAAGTATAATTATTAAATATATACAAATATGTATATATATTAAAAATAAATAACGTATAAAAAATAAAGATATAATAAAAAATAATAATAAAATTAACACGTTAATATTAAAATAAATTGCATGTAAATTTTTGATAAATTAAATAAAATATAAATTAAATAAAAGTATTATATAAATAACAAAATATTAAAAGGTATATATATAATAAATAATAAATACTAATATAATAATAATAACATATCATCGTATAAAAATATACAAATAAAAATTATAAATAATGATATATATAAAAATATATAAAATTAATTAAATATAATAATATAAATATAATAAATATAGTGTCAAAAATAAAAAATAAAATAAAAAAGTTATGGGGAATTATGGGGAAATACATGCATTTATAATAGGCTACGGAATATATATAAATTAGTGCAAAAAAGTATAAAAGTATAAGTATAAAACATTCTGAGTTAAGACTAGATAAGAGAGACGCAAGAGAGAGAATGAGGAGTAGAGAGAGAGAGAGAGAGAAGATTAAGAGACGAGTAAAGGACGAGAAGGAGAACAGAGAGGAGACTAGAAAGCGAAGGAGGTAAGCGAAAGTTATAAAGCAGGAGAGAGAGAGAGAGAGAGAGAGAGAGAGAGAGAGAAGAGAGAGAGAGAGAGAGAGAGAGAGAGAGAGGAGAGATTGGATTTATGTTGAAATCTAAACTGCTCTATTTTTATGGGCTGTTTTTAATTTTGAATAACTTCGCCACTACGTGCCCTATATTTATATGTAAGATATTTTATATAAAAAAAAAACTCCCCTACATATTTTAATCACATCTCTTCTTTCTAATAATAATGGACCTTTCTCTATACATTCACCTGGGTTAAGAATGAACCAATGATCATGAGCAGAAGTGGTGTATTCTTTAGTTTAGGTTCCACTCCTTAAGTAAACATCATCATTAATTTCCGATTAATTTACGCCATTTTACAAATTCTCTCTCTCTCTCTCTCTCTCTCTCTCTCTCTCTCTCTCTCTCTCTCTCTCTCTCTCTCTCTCTCTCTCTCTCTCTCTCTCTCTCTCTCTCTCTCTCTCTCTCTCTCTCTCTCTCTCTCTCTTCTGGATCCTCTTCTATTTTCTCAGACATATAAAGCGTTCTGTAAAGAACTATTATTTAATTAAGAAGTATTATGCCCGCCAAACAATTATATAATTTTATTGGAATTATTCACAAGTGGTAATGAAAGGTAACAGTATTGCGATGATATTGCAATAGTAGCTCTGAAAATTCTTTTCATCTCTCACCAATACATTAAAATATTTTTTTAACATACATTTGGAAAAATGAATATTCAAAATTAAAAAAAGGGAAAAAATCTAAGAGGAAAAAGTGATAATTCTAGCAGAAAGTTTCATATAGACATGTAGTTTGTAAAATGAGTTTAATTCAGAAAAAAGCAGTAATAGTGCTACAGAAAGTTCTGGAAGGTATAGAGCAGTAAAGACAAAAGAGCAATACTAAATTCCTTGTTGACTGTTTTGTGTTCAATCTAAGGATGTATAAGGTATATAACCACTTTTGTGACTAATTTAGTATTTTAACTTGCTTTATAATTATTCTGTCTTTTTCTGCCCTTCAAATTCTCTATCCTCTTAATTGATATGTTTACTATTTACTCTCTAGATGAAAACTTTTATTTAAATAACTTATAATTAATGTTTTATACTTTTCTATAATCACATCTGCTTTTTATTATCTACAAAATAACCAATATTACATCAGAAAAAGAAATAAAAAAGTATTATATTATCAAATTAAAAATAAACATAAGTTTTTGTTATATAGTGATAATAACACTAAAATATAATAAAAAAAAAACATAATATACAAATATAAAAATATAAAACCAGTTATAATAAATAGATTTAATATCATGTTTTCAAATTATTTCTTAAAAACTATTAAATCAGAGAGTTTCTAGACTACACAAGGTAAAGCGCAGTGTAGAAGTCAAAACTTACAGCAGGAGTTACAAGCAGTAAATAAATCTGAAGTTACATAGCAGTAAACCTGCAGAAAGTTAACTCACGCAGTAACACTTACTTGATTTAAACTGCAGTAGAAGGAAGGTTGTTGAGTTAATACTGCAGTAAACAGCCGTATAACACTCACAGGGATACTAATCCCCTTAGAGGGGAGATGTTAGGAGTAATTTGAATCCACCCGAGGAAAGCTGTATTCTATATCGTTTTTTCACTAGATTTTAATAACGAGTGGCTTTCTACAGGTATGTAAACTGTTATTTGATTTTTTTAATCAAAATTTCGTACTAGTGTAGTAAATAACTTATAAAATAATCGTTTTATATACTCATATTAGCTCACCTCCTTCACAGAAAAATGTCGATAGATCTCTTCTTTTACGTGTCGAAAGGCATTAAATCTAAAAATCATTGACCGGGACATGCAATCTATACACACTACTAGAATTTTTTTTTATTCTTCTTACATACAATTTTTTTTGAAAGAATATACTAATTCAAATATCACTATAGCAAGTAAAGAAGTATTTACAGCTCAAAAAATTACAGTGTTGGAATAAAATTCAAAACAACTTTTTTATTAACTGTTGTTTCTATACTTTTGGTTTTTAATAAAGTAGGTATAATGATTATGAGTTACAGTATTATAGAAGTTGGCAAAAGCATTGAATAATGTAGGTGTTTAAGTAAAGAAAGAAAGAGGATAAAAATAAGATTTAACAGTAATGAAAATAGCAAAATTGAATCGCACATACATAGCATATCAAATTATACTTGATACTCACTATTTCGCTTTAAATAAATGCTGCGGGATATTGCGGGAAAATTGCGCCTGCGGGCGCACAGGCTGGCGGCGGGAACGCGGCGGGTCGCACCTAGCGGCGTGGCGGGGACAAGTTCCGTCATTTTACCTATGTAGCTCGGGGAGAGGCGAGTACAAAACTGCTGCGTGTCCTCTGGCTGGATCTTTTAAGTTGTTCTTATTGAATTCTTAGGCGAAGACATTAATATTAACTCTGTTTCTATTATTATATTATTATTCGATGTGGGTAGAGATGAGCCATCAAAGATGATTTCATCAAGATGAATCATTCAATTTAGATGGTATTTTTTTAAAGATTGCCTTTCATTATCAAGATGGAGTCATTCAATAGATGTAACTTCATAAGTTGTAGGCAATCAATTGCTGGAGGCAATTAATTTGCTGAGGCAATCAATGCATATGTAGGCATTTAATGTTGTTGTGTCATCAATGCTCTGCTGGCTTTAATGCTTGAGTTCTTGCATCTCAATAGTTTTGAGGGCATTAATGCTGAGGCATTTCAAATATCGGTGTTTAGGGAGTATGTAATATGTGATTTAGTTGTAATTATTATATTAAGTATGTTAATCTATTGTTATGTTTGTGTGTGTAGTTGTGATGTGTTAATGTAGTTGTTGTAAATTGATATTTAGTTGTTATTCATGTAATTAGTATGTCTATGATGATGAGATGTAGATGCTTTATAAGATTTGTTAATATAAAATATTTATTATTCTTTAACATCACATTGTCTAGGAAATTCAATTCTATGGCTTGTAATATATATTCAGCAAATTCGAGTTCTCCTTCTATTATCCATTTATTCTTAATACATAGGGGTAGGAGATCTACTCTTTCTGAAAAATATTTAGTTCTATTCTAATGGCTCAGAGGGAGGCTTGAAAATAGGATCTAGAAAAAAAATGTGTATATTTTGGGGCTATACTACTCAGTTTTGGATATGGGTATGTGGCACCTTAACATTTGGTATCTATGTGGAGCAACTTAGTAATACACAATTGGCATATCTCACGATTTAGGCACTGACAACTCTCGGCACTTCCTTTAAAATTATTGAAGAACTCGCACCTTGCCAATAGGTACATGCATTACTACTTGGTACATTATACACACTGGAACACTCATTATATACTAATACTCATAGATAATAATTAATCATAGAAACACTAATAGATATAATCAATCACTAGAATACTTATAATTAATCGATATGTAGATTAGGGAACCATCAAATAATAGCCCTTAAGTTAGCGTGGGTCAATAATTGTAACCTCAATTAGGTTAATGTGGCAGGTCAAAAGGCTAAATATCTAATTGAGTCAAGCAAGGTAAAAGAACAATCAGAAAATAAGGGTTTAATAAGTATCCCTAAAGGATAGTGAACAAAATAAATACCTGAGGGTCAAAATTTGAATCCAATGTTTTAAATCTGTTACAATAGGGTGTGTATTGTGTGGTGCGTACATCATTATGACTGCACACTCGTGTTATATGATGATGAAATGTCACAATTGATTCGTACTCTTGTCAAATGAAGTCACGTAATACTGATATGTAATGTTATAAGTGTGTGATCTGTTGTGTGATGTGTGTGTGTGTGTAGTATGTGTGTGTTGTGTTTGTAGTGATGTGTGTGAGTGTGTTAGTGTGTGTGTTAGTGTAGTGTGTGTGTTATATGTGTTGGAGCGGATACAGCGCAGGTTCAGTTATAGCTCAAGTTAGGGGATTTCCATTTTAAGCGTACTATTTAGTAGAAACGAAATATGATGACGGAGTGGGGTCACCGAGTGGGTTAAAAATTAGCGTTTAGGGTCCCTAAAAATTGGACGGCTCATGAGTATATGGCAATGTTGGTTAAAATCAAAGGTAAAAGACATCTAAAAAATATAGGGCTATATATATAAGCCTCATAAATGATAGCACTATCAAAAATTTTAACCTTATGTGGGCAAAAATGGCCCACGGTCGAAAAATTAGGGGGCGTAAAATAGGGGGGGTAATACGTACAACGGTTGCTGCGCAATCCGTATTGGTACTAGTAAACTCACTTTTACTTTACGAAGGGTTTGCCTAATAATTAAGGGTTGGCTCACTAAGAATATAAATTAAGGTTGCCTAAAAATTAGGGTGAGGGTTTGACTATATATATATGAGTAAAATTTAGGGTTCATCTCAAATAAATTATGATGAGTTCTCTAAATAATTAGGGTTTCTACAAAAATATTGAGGTTCATCTAAAAAATTATAGGTGATTTCTCAAAAAATTTAGAGGTTTACAAAATATAACCTAGGTGGGCCAAAATTGAAACCTCACATGGATAGAACGAGAAGGGTTGTGATTACGAAAAAAGGTAAAGTCCTAAAATAGGTAATATAGGCCCAATAAAGGTAAAGGGAATGAGATAAAATCACCCTCAGGAAAACAACGTGGTAGGTACAGAAAATGGTCAAAAAAGGTAAAATTGGGTTATGCATTTTATTATCCATATATTACAGGTAGAGTTACCAATTTATGAGTAGCTATTATTTCATGATTAAATTTGTTATATGCAATCATTTCAACAAATTGTCAGATTTTAGTCTGTGATTACAATCCTGAAGTTTATACTCTATGAGAAATATCTTCATTTTCAGATGGGGATCTATCATCTACTGTATGGAGAGTATATTATTAAACAAACATGCCCTCCAAACATTGGCTGTCGACAAAGAGGCCAAAAAATCCCTTGAATCCTCAATCATAAAACCGATACAATCAGAAATCTTTTGGGACAAAACACAAAACTTTTTATACTCGTTGTATTCCGTAGAGAATAGAGTCCCTTAGATTTCACTATGATATTAAGCTTGTATAATGCACTTATATATTAATAATAATATAAAAACTAACTTATTGTCCTTGTAACATTCCTCATGGTGCATTTAAAAAATTGAATGACATTTAATAAATTTTATCATTCATATTAAATTTGTCTTAGATTTAAGTTTGAGTAATTCGATCCCATTTGGCAATAACATTCTTCGTTATTATAATAGGAAAGTTGAAAAATCAATCATCAATCATATATTCCTGTTTCCTGATTTACATAATCGTGAATGGACAATAAATGCAGAAGCTCAATTGAAGAAAGGTTTTAGAGCTGTATTTAAGTTGGTGAGAAATATCTCAGACGGCGTTTATTTGTTATAATTGCTGTTTTCATCCGTTAAGGAGTACAACTAATATACATTAGGAAAATTTATGTAGCACATATATGCGAAATGGAACTAGGTACTATTTTGAATAGCCAATATAGCAGACTTCTATTATTTTAATGAAAAATAAAAAAATTTCCGAAAAATTTATGATGGATTGTTACAATCTACAAATAATAAACTAAGCATTTATTGAAGCTTTTATATAGAGGACCTTGGATGGACTAGATACACTAAACTTCTTCAAACACACATGCCTGGCTTGAACAATCTGTAATCAAAAGCATATTTCTTTTAAGTTTTTATTTATGACTTCAGCTTTATTCTAACTTCACTCTTCCATTAAGTTTACTAAGCACTTTAGTCTTCATCATTATTGACAGAAACTGCTCTTAAATAGTATGAAACTTTGATAATTTGCTTTCGAAAGATTCTTTAGGCAACATCGATGAAAGAATTTCAAAATATTTTTGCCAGAGAACTTCTCTCTTCCTCGCTAATGAAGAAATGAGAATTGCTTGTGTGAGAAAAGATAATATAAGACATAGAACAATTGCAATTCTCTCGTAAGATTTTTCAAACGAGTTAGAGAGCAAATTCGTGAGCAATAAATCCTATACTAACTATATCTTTGTAAGTCACTCATTCCATAGAAAATATATTAAATATTTTTACGAATTTGTAAATAATTTAATCATGAACCAATCACACATTTGGATGTAAAGGTTTAGATAATATATATACTCACTCAAACGTGCACTCCATAAAAATATGTCTCCTACGTCTGAAAAGGCTTAAAAATACTTCTTCAGTTCTAGGGAGAGGAAAGCCTAACAGACCTGGTCTTTATAAGTGTTATCCCATAGCTACCCAAATAACGGAGAAGCCCTTAATATATGTATACCTATATAATATATATATTATATAATACTGATCAATCATCATATATATATTATATATAATTATATATATATTTAATTATATATCATATATATATAACATATATATATATCTAATTCATGTATATATATACATATATATATATATATATTATATCTACTCACATATATATATATATATATATATAATATATCTATATAATAATCTATATATATATTATATAATAATATATATATTATTATAAATATATATCATTCCATAATATATTATCATATAATATATATAATTTATATATATATAATATATATATTAATATATATATATATATATATATATATATATATATATATATATATAGTAATATTATATATATATATAATACCTAATAATAATAAATTTATATAATATATATTATAGGTAAAAGTTCTTAACGCCCACAAAAGGGAGCTCGGATCAAAAAAAATTTTCCACAGGTAGCCTCTATGATACATAAATGACGTTTTAGGCTGAAATGAAAAAAAAAAAAAAAAAAAAAAAAAAACAAAAAAAAAACAATCATATCTCAAAAGCTACAATAGCTTCAGGGAAAAAGAATTACATTTTTGGAATCCTGGTAAAATTTTTAGTAAAGGAAAATGTAATTAAAGAATACCCCAAGGGTGGACCGCCCAACAGATTGCTGGAGTCGGGGTCTCTCGCCCTTCCTGGGAACTACGGGGTAGGACTAAAGAGAGAGGGAAAATAGTCTACCCCGTAGTTTCCAGCGAAGGCCGAGACCGCCACCCCGACTCCTACCATCGGTGGCGGTACACCCTTGGGGTATTCTTTAATTAAACATTTTCTTCTAAATTTTACAGGATTCCAAAATGTATTCCTTTTCGCTGTAGCTATTGTAGTTTTTGAGATATATTGTTTTTTTTTTTTTTCTATTTTTTTTTTTTTTTTTTTTTTTTCATTTCGAGCCTAAAACGTCTATTTATGTAGCATAGAGCTCCTGGCAAAATTTTTTTTGACTCCGAGCTCTCCGTTCCGTGTGCGCAGCGTCAACGCTCACACCCTCCTTTTCTACCTCACTCCCTACCTCACAATATATATAATATATATATATTTATATATATATCCTATATATATATATAATATATTATATATATATAAATTATATATAATATAATTAATATATAAAGTATATATAGGAATATTAGTAATATATATAAAATAATAGAAAAAATAGATAATACTATATAGTATATATATATATATATATATATATATTAGCTATTATATATATATATATATATACAATATATAATTATATATATATATATAATATATATATATATATATATATATATATATATATTAATATTATATAATATTATATACATATATTATATTATATATAATATATATATATATACATATATATATATATAATAATACATCATATTATATATATTATATATATATATATATATATTAATATATTATATATATATAGGTTATCATATATAATAACTTCCTCGTTTATATTGTGTAGCTATGATGAACACTTATAAAGAACCTGTCTGTTAGGCTTTCTCTCCGGCAGACTAATGAAGTATGTTTTAAGCCTTTTCAAGAGTAGAGAAATATTTTTATTGGAGTGCGGATTCTGAGTGAGGTAAGATAAACCTGTTCATCCAAATGTGATTGTTCAGATTAAATATATTTGCCCAAATTCGTAAAAATTTTAAATATATTTTCATGGAATGAGTGACTTTACAAAGATTAGTAAAGGATCTTAGCTCACGAATTTGCTCTCTAACTCGTTTGAAAAAATCATTACGAAAAGAAATTGCAATGTCCTATGTCATTTTAATTACACTGATTCTCACATATATACATATATAATATATAAATGAAATTCTTCATCCGGATGTTTGCCTAAAATTCTTCAAAGCAAATATCCAGTTCAATACTATGTAAAGAGCAGTTTCTGTCAATAATTATGGAGACTAAAGTGTAGTAAACAAAGTTAAGGAGAATAAAAAGGAAGTCATAAATAAACTTAAGAAATATATTTATTTAAAGATTTCAAAAGATCCGAGTTTTTGAAGAAGTTTTAATATTTTTTCTAGATCCATCCAAGCTCCTCTAATGTAAGCTTCCCACATAATCTAAAAATTTCTTCTAGATTGTCACATCCATCACTCCAAATATTTTTCTAATATATATATATATATAGAAGTTCTGCCTTGGCTCTAAAATAGTACCTAGTTCCATTCGCTGTGCATAAATTTTCTAATGTGTTTGACTCCTTAACGGATGAAACAGCAATTAACAAATAACGCGCTGGATTTTTCACCCCAACTTAAACAGCTTCTACACCTTTCTTCAATGCTTTGCACCATAAGATCGTTGTCCATCTCAGAAAGTCGCTAATTATTAATTATTTCAACTTTCCATATTATTGCTTCCGCTAGATATTCTCTTTTAATGCTTCGACTTCTTTTTAATAAAAGAGAAAAATCTTCAACTGATCACAATAATGATTCCTCATTTCATTTAATATATACTCCTCTAAAATTTGCTTTTGATTATTTAGTGTTTTTATTATTTTAAAATTTAAAATTCAGAGACTCAACCTATCAATAAAATGTTCGTACTTCAACATATCGTGATATCTTATATATAATATTATACACATAACCCTATAGGGTAGTATATCATATATATATATTATACACATTATATAATATATACATATATCTATACATAAATATTATAAATATATATATATAATATATATAATAAATAATAATACTATATAATATTATATAAACTAATATATATATATAATATATATATATTATCATAAAAATATAATAAATAAATATTACATATAATATTATATAATATATTATATATATATATATATATACTCTCATATATACTATATATATAAATATAATATAATATATAAATATATACTCACAACTCACTAGCTATATATATTATTTATTATATATATATAAATATCATCTAAAAAAACATATATATATACTCACATATATATAATATAATACTAATCAAATATGTCACAAAACACCTCATCACCACACACTATATATATATATATATATATATATATATATATTATATATTTTAATATATATATATATATTGATATATATATATATATATATATGCATTGTTTTCAATATAAGATGAGTTTTCTTATCTAATGTTTATTATACTCCCAAAATCTTGTAAACTATATAAATATTGTAATATTCGCAGCTGAATTTAAAAAATAAATCCATAATCATGAAAATAACAATAATAGTAATGTTAATATAATATAATAATAATAATAATAATAATAATAATAATAATAATAATAATAATAATAATAATAATAATAATAATAATAATAATAATAATAATAATAATAATAATAATAATAATATAATGGACAAAACAATAGTAAGAACAATTTTCATATTATACTCATAAAATGACAATTGGTATCCCTACCGTAATTTATTTAAAAATTGTCGTAATGAGTGGATTGCATTTTGTTTTATCCTCTTTCCCACCTTATATTTTTCCACTTTTATATCTATTAAAACCAGAAGAAGTAATAAAAAAGTTTTTTGGTTTCTGGGTGATCCTAAATTTGTTGCAATAATAAATGCTTAAGATTAAATGTCGTCAATGATTTTTGATTTTAATGACTTTCGACACGTAAAGAGATCTGTCGACATTTCTTTGAAGGAACTAATAGAGATTAAGATTTCAAATTGTATAAAAGATTCCTCGATTTTTTTTAAGAAGTACAGCTGTTCCTCCTGACCTAAGCTTTCTCTCCCTCAGGAAGAGGAAGAAAACAAGAAACTTCCTCTTTAAAAAAGGGGGGTGGGGTAGGAGGTTGACACTTTTAGCCGAGTTACATTTAGAAATTTGAAACGTTTACTGGTGATAAGACGCTTTTGCAATTGTTTTTGACTGTAAACCAAAACTTTATGTGGAGTGTAGAACTTACTGTGTTTATGAGATAGAATACAAAGATTAAAAAATTTAAGTTGACTTGAAAGACTTATATAATATTAAATCTTGAAATGACTAAAAAATATAGAAATTATTTAAATATCATTATTGATCACAAAGCAATCAACGATTCCTTCCTCATTCAGTTAACTATCTTTTTCTTGAAAATTACAAACAAGAAAAGAATTATCACTTTTTCCTCTTAGATTTTTTCCCTTTTTTTAATTTTGAATATTCATTTTCCAAATGTATGATATGCATATTTCATGCTATAATAGATGAAAAGAATTTCAGAGGCATTGAATTTGTATCCATTCTACTTTCTTGATAGTATGATTAAAAAATTCAAACAATATTAATAATTGTATGTAACAAAAGCAGAGTTAGAATTAAGCCACGTATGTTGGTGAAGGCAATAGAAAGCCCCCGCATCTATGCAAAACTGCCCATCAACACACACACACACACACACACACACACACACACAACAAGAACAAAACAAAAACAAAGGAAAAATCGGGATAAAATTCATCCAAACGCTAAAACCTAAGTTAAAAGGTTTAATGTGCATAAAATTAATAAAAAATATACTATAACGGTATTATATATATATATTATATATATATATCATATATACTAATTTTACACTATATAAAATAAATGTACTGAACTTTAATATAAGTAAAATATATTATATAATATATATATATATTATATGACATTTTACCATTCATTATAAGTCAACTTTGTCGATTGGGATAATTCTATGTTGCATGTATGCTTAATAATAATAATGAAACCTTATAAGATATAGTAAAGTATAAATGAAGTGTGCATAGCCATAAGTTTAATTTTTTTAACTTTAATACAAAGTATTGTAAATATCCTCATATATTCGGTTATACTGGGTTCAAATTTTGTTAAAATTTTTGTTTTTTTCTTAATTTAGCAGTAGAAATACTCTTTATTTTCGTTTGGGAAATTCACAAACGGAAATCTTATTTCATTAATTATGCAACAAAATATATATTCCGACAAGTGAATATAAAGTAACGTTAAACATTTTCATAAATAATTTCCCTATATACGTATCTTACATTGCTCGATGCAACGGAACAACGAAGAAAATGAAAAAAGTTTTCTATTAAGTTTTTTCCATAATTCGAATCCTTTAAAAGGAAGTCTGATAAAAAAAATAATTATTTTTAGTCCTATTGTATGATTTGGTAGAGAGTTTTAGAAACTAGCGATCAAAAGGTTTGGAGGATAAAAGGAAACGAAAGAAATTATAATTTTTTTTGTTTCTTTTTTTTTTTTTTTTTTACGATTGGGTCAGAAAAGTAGCGGAAACCAAAAATGACTCTAAATTACTAACTTTACATTTAAATAATCATATGATTCCAAGTTGTTATCAATATATTTACACTTTCTATTAACGTATTTAAATCTATTATGTACAAAGTCCAATAAATGCTTAAAACAATATTTCAGTACAGGTTCTGACATGTTTATACGCTTGGTACAGAATGACATAATTTTCAATATTAAACTTAACTTTTTATTTTTAGAATTTAAGTTAACCAAAACAGAGTTTCAGTCACAAAAATAAAACAATTGTTTGCTTTGCCGTTGTTGTTTTTTTTTTTTTTTTTTTTTTTTTTATTTTTACAAATTAAGAACAAAATTTTTCAGTAACCAAATCAATTAATTTTAAATAAGAGAATGCTATAAAAGAATTTAATAAAAAATATGTCAGTTTGCCAAAGTATATTTAATTGGGAATATATCTGCTACAGTGTATTATAAATTTTTTACTTTATGTGTCTGTATGCTTGTATCATGGCTGTATTTCCTCAAAACCTACTGAACGGATTTTCTTGATTTATTTGTTGAAATGCTCGTTTTGAGATTCGTTCCTCGTTGCATGCATCCTTTTTCCTAAAAATTCTTTTAAATATTTCCAACATTTCAAAAATTATTTAAAAATGCTTGAAAAATATCCAAAATTGTATATATATATAATCCATATAATAGGATAAAAATCTTTATAAATTATATACTATATATATATATATATATGTTATTATATATATATAAATTATAATACTATATATAATATATATATATATATATATATATCATTCTATATATAGTATATACATATATACCCGTATATATATATATATATATATAGTATATATTATATTAATAC
>JABUQX010050813.1:35000-40716 GCA_015478945.1 Trachelipus rathkii
AAAATTCTTCATCAGCAGTATTAGCCACGATTTAAGTGCAAAATATATGTATACCTATTTAGCTCCCGAATAAATTTTACTAAATAATAAATGGATGCGTTAAAATATTTCAAAATTCTATCCAAAATCAACTTGGAGATAATAAATAATACATTTAGCTTTTCAAGAAGTACATTACTATATATTTGAAAAATCAATAAGAGAATAGAGATTATATTCTTCTCTAAAAGCCACTTCGTATATTACTAGTATATATACAATATATATATATATTATATATTATTATATATCATATAATATATATATATATACTATACTATATTCATATTTACCTATACTATATAGTATATTATAACTATATTACGTATACTAATACTATTCACACTCATACTCATCACAGCCCCTTTCTCCCATCATAACTGCGGTGTGTGTGCAATTGCCAGATCGGGAATGACGGTGGCCTTATTTGCCTATGTTCTAGCTGTTCAATTAATTTACAACATGACGAAACTGTCCAAGAAACTATTCTTCGTCCAAGTGATCTTCTATCACGCTTAATCTCTATTTCTTCATCATTATACTAATTACCATTTGCTATTATTAACAGCTTTCTACTTGCAATGATCAACCCACCTCCATTTGGATTTGCCCCTTCTCCTATTGCCTACATCTTCGGACTTAAAAACCTTCTTAGTCAATTTATTATCATTCATCTTAGTACTTCTTGATTTGCTCTTTCCATCAACATTTCTCCTAACGGCAATATCCCTTATCTTTTTCTCTAACTTTCAAAAAAGGTAGATTTCTCTTTATCCACAAAATATTCTTGTAGCTTTCATTCTAAACCTCACTCTTTCTTTTCATTTTAGAGTTGACGCCCACGTGTCGTATCCATACAAACAGTTAGAACAAACATATACACTCAACATTTCATTTTTACTTTCCTTGTTAAATTTCCTTTTTCCAAAATTCTCTAAGGCTACTTAACACTCTTCACTTCCTCAGCCAACCTTATTATCAATCTGACTCTTCTTTTCATACCTCCGCAATGATCCATCCTAAGTATTAAAAACTGATATCTGGTCTCTGTAGCTTTTCCCATTCACTTTTTATGATATCTAACCAAGATTGTGAATCGCCTTCCTTTGGGTTTTGCACTAATTTTCATCACTTTGCTTTTACTGGATTAATCTTTTAATCCTTTTCCTAGCGCGCACTCGGTTCAAACTCAAGCACCAAATCCCGCAGTTAATCTTTGTTATGGTATCATATACTAATATTATATATATATATACTATATATATATATATAGATATATATATATATATATATATATATATATATATATATATATTATATTATCTAGTATATATATATATACTATAATAAAATATTATATCTAATATATATATTATGAGTAGATATATATATATTTTATATATCGAAAAAAGGACTTAAAAACTTTCGCGAGTGCCTTCTTTTTTTGGGCGAGCGGTATCGCGAGCAATTCTTTGGCTTAAAGAGACTCCTGTCACATTGCCTAACGCGACATATTGTCAATAGTTCGAGTCCTGGCGTGAGTGAAAATTTTTTTCCGTATACTATATATATATATAATGTAAATATATATATCATATATAATATATATATATACATTATATATATATATATATATATACTATATTACTATATACCATATATACTATATATATCACTATATATACTATATATATATATATATATTATATATATATATATAGTGCTCCAAAGAGATTTGTCTTAATAATGTTTCTTTTTATAAATACTGCCCAAAGTATGAAAGTTAGACGCTCTTTACTTTACAGTGACTATACATAATAATATTACAGAAAATAGTTTGTGAATATAATTATTTTTTTTTATATAAATATATTGATTTTACTTTTTATTATATAGAAAATTTGATTAGTGTTATTTATTGATTATTTTTATGAAAATAATGTTTGTTTATTAGAAAATAACGTTTTCTTTAGAATTTACTATTTGTACTTTATTACTGCTAGCATTATGTAGCATTTCTATGATCTTCTTTGTCACTTACAATTTCCCGCCTAAAAATGTGTCTTGAATTTTTGTCTTATTTGTCAAAAATTTAAGTTTTGTAAAACATGATTTGATTTTACTTTTTGTATATGTAAAGTGAAACAAAATTGATGCATTTGCAGGCAATCATGCGAATAGCTTCTGTATATAGTAACACCCTAGTTTATAAGAATAATCTATCAATCAAACCCAATACTGAGTTTTCATTCCTAACCAATAAGAGAAAGTTTTAAAATCGTTAACGACTCATGTTTGCTGAGTTGACTAGATGCGAGTTTTGCCCAGCTTAGGTGAAAGAAAGCCGATACCCACATTAAAAAGCGCAAAAGCTAGTACCTACTCTACTTAGTTCGACAATCAGTGAAAAAAAGGGTATAGTTAAGGTCGAGCAACGGAAAAGACACTACAATCAGGAAAGTGGAGAGAAAAAAGAGGAATAATTCCCTGCACTCCTGCCACTAAATATATATTATATATATATATATACTTATATTAATATATAATACTATATATAATACTCATATATATTATTATAATATATACTATATATATATATATATACTATTATAGTATATATACTATATATATATATATATATATATAAAATATATATTATATATATATAGATATATATATATAAATATATATATACTATATAGTACGTATATATATATATATATATAATATATATATATATATATACTACTATACTATAATATATATATATATATATATTAATATTGTAATTAGCATTATATATCTATAATTAAACAACTCCCAGGAAGAGCTATCGCCCTGTCAGTTGGTCAGCGTCTTCTCCTTCTGGCCGGAAACTCACAACCCTAGAACACTCCAGAAAGCCAATTCTCGGCGCAATGGTTTTGAATGCCAGTCCTCGAGTTAAAAACACTCTCAGGTAGGAGTTTTCGCCCTTTCAGTAGACCTAGCCATCCTCTCTCCATTAGGCCTCAAAACTGCCTCCTAGAGCTCTCAGCAGGAGCTTCACTATAGGCGCCATAATACAACGCTGGCTCAAGCAGTAACTGCAAGCAAAAGAAGGACCGGGTTGCTAGCCTGTCGCCCCTTAACCAATGCAAATGATCTTTCATATGATTTGACACGACGAAACATTCCAATCATCTAATCTTTCAATCGTTTATCCATTATATTGCAATGAAAATTCTGTTTTTCTTTCCTTGGCTTCGCTGAATACTTTATCCGTCTGTCGAGACCAAATATCTCCTAGAAGTAGATGAATCATAGTATACATTGGAGGGAAAGATACTTGTGTAGTCAGAAAATGTAATAAAATTTGAAAAGAACTATCCCAAATTCTTCTTCCTTCTACAGAAAATTCAAGCAGTGCTGACTTTGACTGATAGAAAATTTTGTAGAGAGTTCTAGTTAAATATTAATTTTGATTTAATTTTTATTTGATTTTAATTTCGAAATATTTGATCAAATAATTTTAAAAATATTTTAGTTCCAGTTTTTGGTTCTGGTCTCAATTTCATTTTAAACAATAAAATGGCTTCAAATAATACATCAGTAACTCTCCTAGAGTTTTCATCTTCTTCAGTTCTCTTAAACCCTCTTCTTGTTCTTCCTCATTTTTTGCCTTCCAGCTGCTTTCCCAATGCTCATCGAGCCCCCTAAATTGCAAATAATATATATATACTACTATTATATAATATACTATATATTATAATATATATACTTATATATACTTTTCATATTTCATATCATAATATATACTACTATATAGCTATATATATATATATATGAGTAATATTATATATATATACTATATATTATATATACTATACTATATATAATATATCAATATATATCATATATATATATATATATAACTATATAATATATACTCAATATATATATTATATATTATATATATTATATATATATATATATATAGTAATATATTATATATATATATATATATATATAAATTATTATATATATATATATATATATATGTTCCTGTCGCAATATCTAGCACTAGCAAACCACTCAGCGAACGCTACGCCTAAGCCCAGCCCTAACCAGATCGTACTCCCCGCAGCCACCATACCTCAGAACGACACCCCAACCTAACTAAACCTCCACACGACCCAACAGCACATGCCCTCTTCATCACCATCACCCTCCCCCTCTACCGATCCAAACTACTTAGTCTTCACCATCTCACGCCAACCCCTCGTCCTTAAAACACTTACATCGAAATCAGAAAAAATAATATAGTCTCGGAGAAAAAAATTCATAATTTACCAAAAATAAACCCCAAATTCACACTTTTTTTATATATCATTTTTGACTCTTTAGACACCTAATATAAGGCTCAGATTTATTCACTCCCTATTATTTAAAAAAAAAATCTCAGAGCTTTATTACTTTTTTAAATTTATAGAAAATTTTCACATCAAACTAAACCTTTACTTACTATGTAATACTTAGCCTTCTATAGACCAGGTTTATTTTCATTTGAATTTCGTCTGACAAAATTCAGAGGGCAATCAGAATCACACAAATAATGACGTCCTAAACAACAGAACTAAGAAAGACTACGAAACGATGACCGGCTCTGCAATTAATCAACACCCTACTAAACAAAACCAAATTGTTCTCAAAAGTTTTACTATATTCGGAATGCAGCTATCTACATTTTATTCTTTTGCCGCAAAAATAAAAGCTATTAATTTTATGAAACAATTCTTATATAATAAAATGACTTCAAATTCTCTTTCACTATAATTAAATTCCCTTCGTACGTTCAAGTTTCTTTTTACTTTTCAAGCTTGGTTTGAAACAAGGAAGTTAATTGGTTAATTGATACCAAAAACTCTGTTTTGTTCCTAAACAAGACGCGAAAAAAATAAAAATAAATAGTATAATAAAAAAAGTTAATTAAAAATAAGAAAATATGGCATTTTTTTTTCAAATGAAATTCAATTAATCATAACCTTCATTATCATAAATATATATATCTACTATATCACATCGAACACCCCATAATTGCCAATAATATACTATATACATATACAAATATACATAAATATAGTTACTAATATATAAAAGCTTATATATATATATATATATAACTATATATACTATACTTATACATACTATATTATATATATATATATATAGTATAATATACTATATACTATATATATATATATATATATATATATATATAATATATTAAATTATACCACGGCGTATATAGATAATACCTGTATAATAATCCTATAATATATATTTATTAGCTTCTAATCATATAATTACACACCCTATATATATATAACCTATATATTATCAAGTATACAATATATAACTTTATTTAACTATACGAAAAAGAACTATAATAGAATATATATATAATATGATCACCTAAAAACATAACCTTTATTTATTTTAGGGTTCGACAATAGATTAAAAATGCATCACAGGTGAAAAAACGAAAACATCAATAAACAATACTTGTTTTTCAATGTATGTTTCTATATAAAAAAAAAACGACATTTTAAACGAAAAAATACCGTCCTCTCTGCAAAAAACGAACCATCATTACCTACTACTATATAGTATATAATATAATATATATAGTACACTT
>JABUQX010050814.1:0-25000 GCA_015478945.1 Trachelipus rathkii
GTTGTTGTTGTGTCTGTTGTTGTTTTGTTGTGTTGTTGTTCGTTGTTGTTGTTGGTTGTTGTTGTTTTGTTGTTGTTGTTGTTATGTTTTTGTTGCTGTTGTTTGTTGTTGTTGTTGTTGCGTTTGTTGTTGTTGAAATATACAATACGTTCAAGTTAAATGAAATATACCATACTTTTTCCAAACAAATCTCTAAAATATTCAATGTTACTTACATTAACATTGTTTATTAAAAAGTAAACAAAATATATATAATCCTACCCTAACTGACATACAGCATTCATTAACAAGGTAACTAAAATTAGAAGTTTCAACTTACCAGCAGAGGTAGGCATAGCAATCTCAATCTTTCCTATACATAACCGAAGAAATGGTACACAATAGTGTTATTATTATATTATTATTATTATTATTAATTATTATCTATTATTATTTATTTTATATTATTATTGATTATTAATTATTATTAATCTATTATTATTATTATTAATTATTATTATTATTAATTAATTATTATTATACTATTATTATTTTATTATTATTGAATATTATAATTATTATTAATTATTATTATTATTATTATTATATTATTATTATTATTATTATTAATTATTATTATTATTATTAATTATTATTATTTCCACTTAGATCTCACAACACCGATAACGCGTGCGATCACTTTGTCTGCAGGTTCACAACTAAAACAATGGCTGGTAATTTGCTCTCTACCCGACACCTAAACATTACGTAATCTTGTTACGTTCATGGGATAACCAATCAGAGAACTGTATTTGCTATGCCATCACGGACAGCCAATGAAATTCGAGGAATGACTCATTAATCTTAATATCTTTTGACACATGAGAAGGGTAATGAGATTTATTACTTTGCTCCCAATATCTTTTGACACATGAGAAGGGTAACGAGATTTATTACTTTGTTCACAATATCTTTTGACACATGAGAAGGGTAACGAGATTTATTACTTTGTTCACAATATCTTTTGACACATGAGATGGGTAACGAGATTTATTACTTTGTACCCCTTTTGTCCTTACTTAACATCTGTTTTTATCTTAAACAGTAGTTTTATTAATTTATCTATTATTAATTATTATTATTATTTCTTTTAATTATTATTATTATTATTATTATTATTATTATTATTATTATTATTATTATTATTATTATTATTATTATTATTATTATTATTATTATTATTATTATTATTATTATTATTATTATTATTATTATTATTATTATTATATCAACTATATATATGTATATGAACATAACAAACCTAACTATTGTAATGAACTAAGAATAAATGCTAAACACACACACAAACACACACACACACGCGCACACACACACACACACTCACACACACACACACACATTTTCTATATTATCGCAAAGGTTGATAATAAATAGAGGTAATAAAATAACTTTGTTTTTTACATTTTATTATTCGGAATATTTGTACATAGAAAGCATTAAACATTGTACAATAAACATAGATGGATATTTATAATATATTAAAGTGCCCTTAAATCCATAGGATGCTGGTTTCGAAAATAATTTTGATAGAGAAACCGCTTATCAGCTGTATGTTGCATCATCTTTGTCCCGGATACAATTGTTAACGCTACTCTTCCGCTGAAAGTTGTAGTAGGAATACTATAGCATAACCCTCCTCTGTTACTACCGTGTAAATTAGCATTAGGATTCTGTGTCTCATCTATTTTAGCAGCCCTTTTATGAGGCAGTTCACAACATGTATTATCACTATCATCATTGATTTTATCCAATTGTATTTCATTCATTGCTGTCACTGTAACATCATGGGTTTTAATAGTCATCATACTAATGACTCATCGGTGGCTAGGTTACTATTCTTTCGGTACTCATGATCATACACCAACTTTGGCAGTTTTTCAAAATTGATATACCAGGACATACCAGGAAGATAAAGGCTATGGTGATAAAGGAAGAATAATAATAGAATTCGAACATCCTTATTTACTGGTAAGCCAGATGATATGTAATGTTATGTACCGATAAAGAAGGGGAGCAAGTATGTTCACATTGCGGTCCAAGAACAAGAACATTTAAATTGGAGGCTGAAAAAGGACCTGTAGGAAATTTCATTGATTTTCTAATGAACTTATCAAGTAAAAGATCTAAATCAAAAGTAATTGTGACAGCACATAATGGTGGTAAATTTGATCATCAGTTCGATACGCTGCATTATTGACCCACCCAAGTTCAAAATCTATCAGAAGCAGTCCTATAAAAAGAGGCAATAAAATCATTTCAATGGGATCGAATGGAAATATAGTCTTCAGGGATACATTATTATTTACACCATGCGCATTGAAAAGCTTGCCTAAATGCATGGGTGTCTGTGAAAAAGACAATTCCAGAGGGGTTTCTTATCCCTATAACATTTTAAATGAAAGCACCTTGAATTATAAAGGACTTATCCAGATAAGAAATTCTTCGAAATAGAAAAATGTCCAACATAAATGAAAAGCATCGCAATTTGAAGAGTACTATAATAAGTTTTTAGGTAAAGAATACAATATTTTGAAGAATGTGAAAAAGTATTGTGTACAAGATGTTAATATTCTAAGAAAATGTTTTGAGAGTTTAGGGGCAGTTCATTAAAGAATTTGATATAGGTTGTCTAGATAACAGCACAACAATGGCTTCCCTGTGTTTTGCAATCTATAAAAACTTGTTTATGCCTGAAGGAAAAATTACTATTCTAGGTCAAGAGAATCCTATAAATTTTATATACAAAGTTATTTCGATGGTTTATGTTTCAAGGAAAACTGAAAATATAGGTAAAAGATACGCTCGCAACGGTGGAGAGAAAGGGGTTCAAAATTAAGAACAAGTTGTTTTACCCTGACGGGTTCGGAATATATGAACGGTATGAAAACTACTTTTCTATACAATGGTTGTGCATGGCATGGGACATAAAGACTGGTAATAAAGGAAAAGGTAGCTTCCATGACGTATCGCTGTTGACGTTATATCTCACCCATGAAACAAAGATAGGTATAAAAGCCGGTTTTAAATGTCATAACGTGTGTTGGGAATGTGAATGGAAGGTACAAAAGACCCAAATCGTTCAAGATCCAGACCATATCGATGAAAATATAACTATTAAAGAATATGTTCAACGTCTTAGTAATGATGTTGTTAACAACAGACTCATAATAGACAATTCATTGTTTGGAGGCCGTACTGAACCCTTCGTACATTACTATCCTCCAACTAAAGGTCAAAAGATCATGTATTTGGATTACACATCACTTTATCATTATGTTCAGAAACGAATGAAGTATCCTTGTGGTCCCCCTGAAAAACTAGTTGGTGATAAAGTCCCTGATATTGAATCATTTAAGAACGGACTCAGCGATAAGTATTTCGGCGCAGCTTGCATTAAGATTCTTCCTCCTCAAGATTTGTACATCCCTGTCCTGCCTGAAAAAACTAAAAAGAAACTAATGTTCCCTCTTTGTGCTAAATGTGCGGAGTTAGGTTGTGAGAAATGCATACATGAGGAGAACGAACGCGCTATTGAAGGTGTGTACACAACACCGAAATTCAGGTTAGCATTAGAGATGGGGTACGAAATACTTAAAATATTTTGAAGTTTGGTCTTTTAAAGAGAAGGAGTTTTTTATTTGGAAGGATATGTGAACCACTTCCTAAAAACTATAATTCACGAGGACGATCCTGATTTCCAGGAAAAACTTAAAGAGTTTATCCGTCTTTTCAAAGAAAAGGAAGGTGTCGAACTTGATATTAACAATATCAAGAACCCCGGGATGCGAATTCATTGCAAAAATGTGGTCTCAATTCTCTTTGTGAAAAATTTGCACAAAATACACCTGCAAGAGAAGATATAGTATGTACTAGCGATAAACAAGTATGGGAACTAATCAATCAATGGTGGTATTGAAGTCCCTAGCGTTATTCCAATAGGGAGTAGATATGTTGTGACAGTTGTAAAAAGTGCGCTAGCCGAACGATCGTCAACTGCTACAAAATATTCCTATCGCAATCGTTTTACAACTGCAATAATGCCACGCAAATATACGAGCTACTTAAGCAAAGTCAAACAAAGGCCTTGTACTGCGACACAGATTCTTGTATTTTTGTAAATGCTGAAAACGATGAGGTTCCTGAAACAGGAAACTTTTTAGGTGAACTAACAGATGAAACAGCAGATCACGGTCCTTGGGCCTACGGTGATTCCTTTGTGTGTACTGGACCTAAGTCTTATGCTGTTAGGATAAGGACCGCTGATGGAAGTATAAAATATATTGTAAAGGCCAAAGGCCTTCAATCAATAAAGATACAAAAGATACTATCAATTTTGAAAAACTGCTAAAGTTGGTGTATGATCATAGTACCGAAAATAGTATAGACCACGATGAGTCATTGTATGATGATATTAAAACCCATGATGTTACAGTGAAATCAATGAATGAAATACAATTGGATAATATCAATGATGATAGTGATAATACATGTTGTGAACTGCCTCATAAAAAGGCTGCTAAAATAGATGAGACACAGAATCCTAATGCTAATTTACACGGTAGTAACATAGGAGGGTTATGCTATAGTATTCCTACTACAACTTTTCAGCCCGGAAAATATGGAGGTGTTAGTATTGTATCCGGAAAAAATTGATGCAACATACAAGCTGATCAAGCGTTTTCTATCAAAAATTATTTTCGAAACAGCATCCTAATGGTTTTAAGGGCACGTTAATTTCCATTTAATATATTATAAATAATTATTATATTTATTGTACAATGTTTAATGTTTTCTATGTACAATATCGAATTAATAAAATGTAAATAACAAAAGTTACCCTTTTATTAACCTCTATTTATTATCAACCTTTGCGATAATATAGAAAGTGTGTGGTGTGTATGTGTGTGTGTGTGTGTCGTGTGTGTGTGTGTGTGTGTGTGTGTGTGTGTGTTAGCATTTATTCTTAGTCATTACAGTAGTTAGGTTAGGATAAGTATATAGTGAAATATAGTGATATAATAATAATAATAATAATAATAATAATAATAATCAATAATAATAAATAATAATAATAATAATAATAATAATAATAATAATTTAAGAATAATAATAATAATAACATAATAATATTAATAAATAATAATAATAATGAATAATAATAATAAAAATAATAATTAATACATAATTATATAATAATAATAATATAATAATTAATAATAATAAAATAATAGCATAATATAATAATATAATAATAAAACACTACTGTTCTAAGATAAAAACAGATGTTAAGTAGGGACAAAAGTAATAAATCTCGTTACCCTTCTCATGTGTCAAAAGATATTGTGAACAAGTAATAAAATCCGTTACCCTTCTACATGTGTCAAAAGATATGTGAACAAAGGAATTAATCTCGATTTACCCTTCTCATAGTGTCGAAAGATATTCGGAGCAAAGTAATAAATCTCGTTACCCTCCTCATGTGTCAAAAGACATTAAGATTAATGAGTCATTCTCGAATTTCATGCTGTCATTGATAGGCATATCCAAATACAGTTCTTTATTGGGTTATCCCATTGAAACGTAACAAGATTACGTAATGTCTTAGGTGTCGGTAGAGAGCAAACCATTACAGCCATTGTTCTTAGTTGTAAACCTGCAGCACAAAGTGCATCGCACGCGTTCATCGGTGGTTGTTGAGATCCGTATGTGGAATAATAATAATAATAATAAACAATATCAATAAAATAATAATAATATAATACAAATAATTAATAATAATAGTAAATAATAATAATAATAATAATAATAATAATAAATAATAATTATAATATATAATAATAATAATATAATATTTGAATCGGTTGTGTATAGTAAAGATTTAGATTGCTATGCCGTCTTCGCTGCTGGTAAGTTGAAACTTCGAATTTTAGTTACCTTGTTAATGAATGCCTGTATGTCAGTGTGTTAGGTTTTAGGATATAGTATATTTTTGAATTTAGTATTTCAAATTATTACAATGTAATGCTAAAAATTAACATTAATATTTTAGAGATATGTTTGAAAAAGTGTTGCATATTTTCATTTAACTTGAACGTATGATATATTTAACAACAGCAACGACAACAACAACAACAACAGCAACAAGAACAACAACAACAACAACAACAACAACAACAACAACAACAACAACAACAAACAACAACAACAACAACAAACAACAACAAACAAACAAACAAATGGCAACATTTCAACAACAACAACAACAAATGTAACAAATGCAACATTTCAACAACAACATCAACAACCGCAACTACAGCAAAGGATTTATTTTTGTTTATACAAAAAGATTCTTATAATATGACTGGAATCAATAGTTCAATAGATCAATAGATCAATAGATCAATAGATCACGAATGGGTGATTTCCTGATTTACTGCTTTAGGGTATGTAAAAATGCAAAATTTTTTTTAAGTTATAAACATAAAAAGACTAAATTTTTTAGTAAAAACAATTTTTTTTAGTAAAAACAAAATGTTTAAAGAAAACAAAACAAAATAAATAAAAGTTTTTGTGTAATGTTATACAAAATATGACTTGAATCAATAGATCATTAGATCAATAGATCAATAGATCACGAATGAGTAGGAGGATAGAGTGGGTGATTTACTGATTTCTGATTTACTGATTTACTGATTTACTGATTTACTGCTTTAGGGTATGTAAAAATGCAAATTTTTTTACGTTATAAACATAAAAAGCATAAAATTTTAGTAAAAACAAAATGTTTTAAGCAAATAAAACAAAAATAAATAAAAATAAATAATAAAATTTGAAAAGTAATTAAAAAAAAATTTAAATTGAAAGCAAAAATTAAAAACATAAAGAATGAAACTTATAAAACTTATAAAATGAAACTATAAAAAAAAATAGCAAACAATATAGATTTAGTTGACGATTAGTAAAAAGAAAACAAAAACAAAATTAAATAAAAGGTTTTTGTGTTATGTTATACTAAAAATATGACTGATGTGACCTGCATCATTAGATCAATAGATCAATAGATCAATAGATCAATAGATCACGAATGAGTAGGAGGATAGAGAGGGTGGTTTAATTTACTGATTTACTGAATTACTTGATTTTCTGAATATACTAATTACAGTATGAATCAAGAATAAAGTCACTGACACGAGGCAAATTTTTTAAGTTATTTAAACATAAAATGAATAATTTTTTAGTAAAACAAATTTTTTTTTAGTAAAAACAAAAATGTTTAAGAAAACAAAAACAAAATAAATAAAAGTTTGTGTTATGTTTTATACAAAATATTGACTTGAATCAATAATCATTCAGATCAATAGATCTAAATAGATCAATATGCATGCATCAGAATATGAATAACGTAGTATGTGATGGGATAGGCAAGCTTATGTGTAGTAATGATAGAGATTGTTTTGCTGACGAGTGAGCTCTTTCTAAGAGATATACACGATGATATGTATAAGTAAACACCAGTGTTGTTAGCAAGGTTCAATTAAACCCCTGGACAGAATTACAGTTTTAGTTTACTAGATTTTAGAGCTGCTTTTAAGGTGTTTACAGGTATAGACGTATAAGTAAAACACTAATTTGAATTCTGACTAACCTGTATTATGATAATTAAATTAATTCATATATGAACCAGAATAATCATTTTGTTAAGAAATCATAATATAACTAGAAATTGTATATATTTATAGATATATAAGAAATAAATAAATTACTGAAAAATAAAATAATAAAATAACTGAGATTCTAATTGGAAATAGTAAATTAGAATAATTATAAATGAAGCAATAAGTTATATAAACAATAAAGAATATGTGAACTATATAAAAAGTGTCATATTATATACCGAATGTTAGAAACTTATCATCAGGAAGTGTTTTATAAGATTCATGTGAGCATATACAAATGTAGATTTAGTTGACGTGAATCTATAAAAGGATGTAGAAATGATACGTTTTGTAAGATGATTACGAAGTGTACTATACTAGATATAGATCTCTCTCCAGAATAATCAAAGTGTCTTGTGTTCGTTTATAAGTTTTATAAGTACTCAATGCAATATGACATTGTCTACGTATATCATATCTATAGATCTCCACATAAAGTATATAAGTATGCGACGAATGTAGATAAGGAGGTGATCTGAGAGGGCCAGTATTGTCGATTTAACCTAATAGTATATCTCGATAGTTTACCTGATTATGTTACTAGAGTCATGTGAAAAAATGTGCAATTTATTATAAGTTTGTGATAGAAACGCACTCATATGATAGAAATTTAAGCAGAATTTTTTTTTTTATATAGTAAAAACCAGGATATTGAGATTGTATAGCACCGATTGCATGAATAATATGATGAATAAAAGGAGAGTTTTTAGTGGTTTGTGTATGATTTATCGCTGAGAGCGTATAATTGACTATGATGAGTCAATATAGAGAGAATGAGAAACGATGTGTGAAATACAAATGCTTCTATGCATACGTGCCCATGAATATAGATGAGTAATCTGATATGCGAGGTTTCTCCTAACTCACTCCGTTAACGCGCACTCACGAGCTCCTAAGACCTCGTGTTAGCGCTTTTCTGTCATCACTTAGACTCTTCATCCTCTTGTTTCTACCGTTACATACCATCTTTTCATGGCGTATATGCGTATCTCCTAGTATGTCATTCTCTACTCTCTGTTTCGATTTTCATTGTGTGGTACACCTAACTGTGAGCGGGTTATCGTGCCAATGAATAGCCACAAACTTACTCATTCTCTATTCTCGATATCTACTCTCCGATTCCGATCACTATCTCGTATACCTTCATTTGCTCTCATCCCTCGCATCTTATGTTATCACTGCCTTGGTCATTTGTACTTACTATATGAGCATCTCCTGTTATATACGAAATTTACCTGTCGCGTGTGCTTCTTCTTCATATTTCAGTGTATTAGAGACCTGTCTCGTCCGGCATGGGTTCCAAACACCATTATGCTCATTTACATTCTGTCTTACCTTATTCTTCTCTTCTCTGCCATTCTATACTATAAGCAATATTATTGGCAATAAATTGGTCTAACGCTTTCTAATATATAATAAAGTATCCAATGTTTTGGAACTTCTGTAACCATCACACGTGGGTGAAATGATGACACGTTTAGTGGTGCGGAGTGCGGTCATGCTTGTGTCGCCAGAGTTATCTCTCGTGACCGTTGGCGGGTTGGCGGATCCGTGTGTCAGGTGCCGTTGTGCGTGCTCCTTTGATTGCGGTGTCTAATCACTAGGGTAGACGTGGTGGCGGGCAGTGATGAATGCACTCTCACGAGTTTGCTAGAGTGTGCGACTGCGATTTATGGAGTGGCGTAAGAGCGTACTATTGACAATTCGTGTTAAAAAGAGCTTAATAAACGTCTCTATTATCCGAAACATTACGTAGTGGTGATTTTATTGTTATAGTTTTTTTCACTCGTTACTCTCATTATAGTTCTTTTTATTTTATCTTATGTGCTAGTTTTCTCTAGTTGTACCAGGTATAGAGTTTACTCACTTCCTTAGTTTCCAGGTTTGCGTGTTGCCTATCCAGGTTAACTCAGTGTGGTTAATTCTCCGAGTATTTGCAGTATATCTCCCTCGTTGGTCATAGCCCAACCTCCCAACTGAACTAATTTTTAAGTTTAATAAGATTAAGAACACGATGTATTTTTATATATTTTAATATTTCTTAATAGTATTATATAGGTTGATGGATATATATTAGTGTATCTATACTTATTATAATTTATGATATACTAGTTTAGTAATAATAATACTTATATATGGTATTATTAAGACTAATTTTATATATATTTATCATTGAATACCTAATATTAGGGATATACTAGGCTATATATTAATATATATATAGGTAAATATATTATTGAATTATATGTGATAAATTTTTTGTATTTAAAATATATACACTATTAGCTTAAATGGTTAAAAATAATCATATATGCTATGTTTAGAGTATGTCATTTGTGAAAAAGTGTATAATTATGTTACGTTTATTAGTATAGGTGAGTAATGTTAGTTATTGCGGTTGTATTTAAGTAGTGGATAACTTATGTTAATGTACTAGATACTATATTTCACAATAATCCGTATCTTATAATGTATGTTAAATTCATGAAAAGACTAAAAATGAAGGTATTAAAATATTTAAACTTGAACTACATAATAGTATATAATAATAGTCAGAAAAACTTAATATGCTGGAGGTGTGGTTGGTAGTTTATTAATAACTGATTTACTGCTTTAGGGCCTGTAAATACTACTCAATTTTTTATTATATCTGATTATATATGAATAATATAATAGATAATATAAAAGTATCTGCAGTATCTAGTAGAGTATAGAAAGCGAGAGAAAAGTGTTACATAGAGCTCACGAATCTAGAAATAATAATAAAATTAAAATATTTAAATATTTTAAATAATAATATATAAATTTTATAAAAAACTAAAATTAAAAAATATAAATGATTTAAAAAATAAGTTTGAATAGCAAAAAAATCGTTTTAAAATTAAGATGTGACATAAATATTTATTTTTGGTTAGGTGAACTGATGGTTAAAAACTTTCTTATATTATAGTTAGCATTTATTATATTCGTAAGTTATATTACAATATTTATTGTTTAAATATTAGGTTAGGATATGATAAATTAATTATACTCTATTACCTTAATATTAATATTAACTTGGGATGTTTCATTAGGATTGATAGAACCATGTAGATTGGTAAAAGTTTTGCAACAGCGCATCTGACAGAGATAATTTGATTCTATTCTAATATATAAATAATAATATAGTTATTTATATTCTGTATATATATATATGTACAAGTATGATAGATAGCTTATTATATGTTTAAAAAAATTAACATTTCATTGAGATCTGTATTTGCGAATCACGAAATTGGTTTGACATACTCAATACACACTAGACTCAGAGCGGATGTCAACAAATCCATACTGAAGAGTTATAATATAGATAGCGTTTTCATAATGTCTCTTAGGAGAAATCTAAAAAAATTAAATGTTTTTAGGTAAATGTGAATCATAGTTTTCCATAATCATTTGCCTTAATCGCTCGCCAGTTGCGGATAAACTAAATTATATTTCAAACAGAAGAATCAAAAAGATTATTGAGAACTGCAGACCCTTACTAATGATTTCGAAGCATAAAGGGGAAGGCATAGATTATTTGAGTCATCTCATTTCTGTAATCGCGTGTTACTGCTGCAGATAACTCCTTGCTAGAGCAATCATTTCCCATTAAACAAAAAATTAACAAAATTAAAAACAAACGTAAGTAATTGTGAACTATGTCATCGAGTGGATTTAGACATAAACAAAGACTAATCCACATGATATAGAATACAAATTATATAGCATAGTTTTGAACTATATGTGTGAGGAATTGCTGTTGAACTTTCTTTACAAGGTATTAAACTACTAAAACTGGCAAATATTTAAATATAGGTATAATTATTAATTGTTGTTGTATATTCTTCGCATTATGTTTCAAAGATAGAACAAAGAAATCTCAATTTATCACTTTTTTACTTCGCCCATATATTGCAGGCTTGAAATACACATTGATATCATATACGCTCAAAGTAAGAAAATATTATAATCGTCGTGATAGAATGAGAATCAATTGTATGGATCGATAACTCACTGTGTTAGCCCTCGATCATGTTTTGCTTCGATGAGCAATTCCTCTCTCCGAGTATCTATCTTTTATTACCGACACTCGTATGTGTCAATTATTTATTTTCCATAGAGACACAAAAATGACTCAGTGTATCGTATCAAGATACGTATATTATATGTCGAGTAGCAAGTAATACTTGTATCTAATTACACGAGGCCAGGAGACAAATCGCTTAATACATTGACTCAAACCTGTGGTGAAATTAATCGTCTCACAAATATATATTATATGGTACAACTAGCTCATACATCAGATATAATGCGACTGAACAATGCCACCTAAAAAAATGTATGATGCAGGAGCATGGTAAAGGTCTAAGTATGTGTCATCTTGATGATTCGCCTCGTAAAGCAATAAAATATCCATAAATGCAGATACTCTCAGCAAGGAGAATAGAGTCTGAACGCAACAAACAAGCTATCATAAAATACAGCTAAAGAAGATTGTTTTCAAACTCGAACTCAACAACAACAATATGAACAACAACAACTAACAACAACAACAACAAACAACGAACCAACAACACAACAAAACCAATACCGACAGAGTAGCTAACATAAATCAAAAACTAACAGATTCAGTGTGCAAATAGATACACGCCAAGAAAAAATATATTCGAACAAGTATAAGCCCACACCATCAGATCAACGAGATCTCAAGCACTTCCGTAGCGACGATTGAGCCACGATAAAAATTAGATCTATATATACAACAAAAAAAACTCAATACGGACAACTATCAAGATATCAAGAATCTGCAGCGCAACATATTAACCGACATACTAACTCTTAAAGTATGATATAATGATCCATTAATAGACACGAGCGATTACATTAACTCCTTGTTGACAGAATTCTAGCACGATATGTTGAGGGGACTTATTCAATCTTCTACCTTTAGAGCTCAATGTGGACTAAATTTTTACAGTATGTCGAATAATTTAACAGAGCGTTAATTGCTCTCGTCGTGACACTTTATACTGAAAAGCCAGGCAGGGAAAAAATATTAATGAGTAAGGGTTATAGTACAAGTCCGTCTGACTGAGCAGTAACAACGGACTCAATCAACACATATGCGAACATATATTCTAATATTCACGGGCATATATACTCTTTAACAAAATCTGGTACACCAAATTTGATGGATAAATATCAGTATTAAATATCTATGCTCAATTACGACTCCAAACTCAGAATATGCAGTAAGTGATAGTAATTATGATGAGATATTGCCGTGATATGATGTATATTTTATATAACTTATTATAATTTTACATGTGAAAGTATTTGGAATCTGCTGGAAAAAAATTAATATGAACTTTGACTATCAATTTATACAGAATCCTCTCTCAATATGTTTACTGATATTTGATGAATATATATAATATTATAAATATATATATATTTAATATATAAACTCTATATATTATATATACTGTATATAATTTAAATAATAGTGCATTTTCTCTATATGAAAATTATTAAAAAATGTATAGTAAATATTAACTTAAGAACTATTATATAATTATTTTAACTATTATGTACTATTATGTTAGCTTTATTGGTTATGTTGTAGTTAATTTTGTTATATGTAAGTCATGTATTCAGATGGCGATTTCTCATACGCTCTAGCGTCGTGTTGTTCGTTCTAGCTCGTTTGGCTTATAGTTGCAATAAGTTTATGCTCCACATTTATATATAGAAGAGATCAGATCTATACTCTTGACTAATATATTTCATTTGATTATGTGTTCGAGGCGATATTCCATTAGAATTCTCTGATTTTTTAATATATTAGTGAATAAATTAAGTGAATGATAGAATAAAATTTTATTCAATAAAATAATATTAATATACTAATTTAAATGTGTAAATACTCTGAAAACAAAAACAGTATGAGATAACTCAATTTCATCCTGGTTTAAATTCCACGCTATATTCCAATCTTATAGAATTTAAAATATAAGGTCGATGACTCTTCTCGCTCTCAAAATGAAATACCGGAGATATGTGTAGTGTGATGATTATTTTATGTGAGCTATAATAAATTGTTATATTATTGTTGTCACTTTGTATGGTCTGATATATAGTCTACTTATAACAACCATAACGCTCTAAAGATGGAAGTGAGTAGCGTTTGATGAGTGTGTTTTGGTGGAGGTAATTTAATAGTCTGATGATAATATATGGTTAACGTTCCTGTTAATGGTAACAAATTGATAATAGTTATATACTTATTTCAAATGTTTAATAAGTATGTATAAGCTTTGATTAAGATTTTATTTAAAGGTTGTTATTTTGTGCGTAAAGTATTTTATTCTTTTACGCGATGTAAAAGGAAAGCTTAGTTACTATTATATGAGATATAACGTTTATTGAATGTTTTAAAAACTTTATCTTAACCTTATCATTAAAACAAAAATTAAATGGTTGAATGCTATGTGTTGTTTTATACAGAGCTCGATGATAATTAAAGGTTATGTTCTCAGAAGGTAAAAGTCATTTGTGTGATACGTATATTATTTACGTATGTTTATAAAATGTATTAAATATAATCTCATGACTCTAGTATGAGTAATTAATGTGATTTCATACTTACTAAGTTAGAGATACTACTTAACGTATAATGGAACTGTTAAAAGTGTTTAAGTTGATACTATATTAACTGTGATTATGTTAATAGGTATTGGAATAACTATTGTATAGTATTAGTTAAATCCAGTTTATTTTTTCCGTGCTTTAGTTTTTTAATATAATAATATACCACCAGGTTTTTATTCTATTGATACTAAATTAAGCTAATCTGCTCATTACTTATGGATATAGACTATAATATAGGTATATATAGATGTAAATACTGCCAATTAAACGCAGTTCAATTTTTATAGGATAAAATAACTCCTGAGATGGATTTCTTCCTCCTTTACCAGAGGTTTAGATACACGGCCCTGAAGCGGAGACTTTGCCAAGCGTATAGTCTAGTTCAGAGCTCGACAACTCTCTCGAGCAATGCGAGATATACGCGATGACGTCAGTAATATATAGAGAAAACCTTATGTAAGAGTGTTCTTCTTTAGGTTTATGGCAAATTGATATAAAGTCCCGCCATATGTTCAGGACATTATTCGCTCTACCGCGACGAACATCTCGCTTAGTCACTTCGGGGATGTACAAATGTACAAACTATCATGTGGACCACATGTAAGCGTTAGAAGCGCTACTCTAAATCAGGAGTGCTTCCCAATATAGTTGTATACGATGTCAAATACTAGCTAAATTAAATCCGCAGTTCAAAGGTATTTGGGTATAAGAATAAAATAACTGGCTGAAGTCGCTGGATAGAGGGAATATATCACGTTCAAGTGATTGTTATAATTTATCTTATAAACAAGAATTGTAACTTGCCCTGTTTTAATATGCGCCCTAGTTTGGTACAGTCTATACAATAATGAGCTCACGAATCTAGATTGGCATCCCTTTACATTAAGCGTCTGAATTTTACCTTTGACACGAGTTGACTAAGCGCCAGTTATGCGTGAAGAGCTGAGGTATCTGTCCTGACATAGGCGGTCCTTAATTCCCTATTTAATTAGGTAGCATCATCTTTATAGGTTTTTAAGTCGGTATTTTTGTAAGCTTAGTCAGTACGGTTCGTATGTTATGGTAACACTGTGCTACCTTACCGCATTCGCTCCGAATGGGCTCCGAGTCTAATCTTGAGGTGTAAGGGAAAGCTCACTCAGAGTGTATTGTAGTTTAATATTTATCTTAAAATAATCTAACTATACTGATTGTATAGTATTAATAAAATAACTTTTGTTACGTAAGTCACAAATTATATATCGTTACTATATAGTAGTTACTACAGTTATTGAATTATATATATATTAGGGTGATATAGTGATTTTGTAATTTATATAATTTTTTGTAATAAATTATATACCTATGTATAATTGATTAAATATAATAACTATTTATATAATGGTTAGAGATTAATGCTATTGACCCATAAAGTTATGAATATAGGTTGCGTTTTGTTATGCCCATATAATGTATGTTTATACTTATTATATTAGTAATGTTAAAAAGCATATGGATAATATATATAGTTGGTCAAGCTGTCTTATAGAGATCAGCCACTAATCATATTTTTAAAAAATCATCGTACCAACAGGCTAGCTCGTGGAAAAGGTAATACATTGGTTTGGTAATGGCTGGGCTCGAGTAAGGTATCTTAGTCTCTATTGATGAGAGTGTAATAAAAAAAAAAACAAAATTAAAAAAAAAGAAATAAAAAAGAAAAATAACTTATTGCTTGAAATAAAACTGTGAATAAGCGAATATGTCTTAAACAGGTGAATATAGGTGAAGTGAGCATTTATGCAATATCGCGTGGTGAGCGTAACTGAGTTGTATAAGGCTATATAGGATATATGTTGATGGTAATAGTATATGTAAAACATAAGAAAAATAATTTCTATTGCTGTGAATAAATTAGTATGAGTAATATGTAAGGAGCGGAAGTCCTTATTTATAGTGACTTCTTTATAATTACGGACACTTCAGTTTATATAATCATGTCAACATAGATCTGTATTGCTATTAGTGTTAGCTCTAATAGTCATAATTTTTATTTAAGATCTGAAAGAAATACCCAAGGCTTTTGTTAACGTGAGCATATATTCGGTTATCGCGTCCACCGATGGCAGGAGTTCGGTAGGTTACTCGTAGGAACGACTTCACTCGGGAACACTTACATGATTTTGGTAGTAATGTTATTTCCCTCGCTCCGCTATCACTGCGCAGAGATGACATATACATGTGAACTCGCGACTCGAGGTACTACGTATAATACGCGCAGTGTGTGTATGAAAGTCGAAAGATAAGTGTGTCGAGAGCTGCGACATCTGAGTCAGAAACGCTCGCAGATCATATACTACATTGTGAAGTTGAGATGTAGTAGATATAAGTAGACTCATCGATAGTGTGCTCGTGAGAGAAGTGACCATGAGATACCACGTTATCTAACTTCGTTCGAACGTGAGCTCGAAACCCTTACTCTTATCACTCCACATCTCAGGTTTAACACCTCGAGAGTACATTATAGAGCTGGACGATTACACGTGTTCGAAACACTCTATCTCTCTCTCACACGTTAATCCCCTCAGCTACATAAAACACTTATAGGAAGTGGAATTTCTTTCTTGACATGCCACGACGATAAGACAATCACAATGTATCTTTAATATATGGACAATACGAAGGATGAGCGTGACCTCACTGGTGCTCGATTTAGGCTTGGGTCATATATCTCTCTCGAGATGCGTATCATATTTGTCATTAATATCATGTTCTATAATGCTTTATCTAATTATAATAGATATCATGGTATACCATCCACAACCTACACTAGGATCTATTGAAAGACGTCACAAGGTATGGACTAATATACAATTGAAACATATATATAGATTTATTTTTAATTATAATATATAAAATAACCATATATCAAAGAGTAAATTATTGAAATATTTATGATCTCACATCTGATTAGGTAATCCTGAGATTACGGCCTTTGTCATTAATGTCTGGATGAGTTCGACGTTCAGGGAGATACGGCTCGTTAGTTATCTATTGTTTTTCTGTCCGATATCGTACTATATAATAATATACTGTATTTATTATTTATATTAGTAAATTAGTGAGTGAGTGTAAATATATAAATTGAGTACCTCTCACATATATAATATTTTATAATCTCATATATTATAATATATATATATAACTCGTATGTATATAATAATAATAATATATAATATATAAATATTTTATTTTGAATATAACCCAATTAACATGCCCTAAAATATCATATATTATTATAATAAATAAATAAATATAAAATTTTACAAATAATAAATATAAAATTATAATTTATAATAATTAATCAATTACATAAGTTAGAAATCATATCTCAATTTTCTAATAAAGAAAAATAATAAACAGTAAAATAATAGTTTATAAATTAAAAAATTAAAATAAAATTTTATATAAATAATATAATTATTTAAGTAAAACGAAACCTATTATAAAAAATTTATAATAACTAAGTCCAATGCTATTATATGAGTAGTGATATAGAAACTTCTGTGTAATTAATAATATTATAATAAATATATGATATAAAATTACAATATAATAATTATATAATGAGAATATCAGTATCACCAATGTTGAGAAAAGTAATATTAATCTACTCTGACCCGTGAGGCTTGGAGACGCACTGAATATTTTGAACAGACTTTCATTTATTAACGCAATTACTTCTCAAAAACATTTGAGTGATGCTATTTTAATTGATTGTATAAGATAACTATGTGTGTTAAACAAGTATATATATGTCTTTGATATAAAGTTTTTATTTTAAAGAATGTCCTAACTGACTCATAAAAAAAGACTATGGATATATAATGGAGAATAACATATATCTATAAATTGCGTATATCAAGAAAAAAGCTACAAAACCAAAACAGAACAAGCAAAAATACTCTTATAAGAAAATATGGTATGCGCGCTAATGGTGTGTTTCTTAATCTTAACAAAATAGTTATCTTATATACATCACTCATTTCTTATTTGTGATATAGGATAGTTCCCTATTCCCACCACAGGCTTGAAGTATGTTATGTTCTTATATTTAATCCAACCATAACTCACTCCACTAGACGTTATGATGTATGAGCCCGAGTTCCTCACCGCCTCTGCATTGGTATAACACGTGCAATCTGAGTAGGCAGGTATAGGCGTTAGGACGATAATTCAGAGTGCTACATAATAAGATCATCGTGGTGATTCTCATAATATGTAAGGTCTACGAAACGCACTAGGTGATGCGGAAGCACTAATATGTGAGTACGCAGTGAGCGCTCCTGTGACATACCGGTTACCGCTACGCGAGACTTATCGTGACTGTGTACATTTATGCGATACTATACAGTGACCCACCTAAAATCCATTTAATTATGTGATGATGTATATGTATCGAATTATATATATAACCTTATTGATTATAATTTATTATTACTCTAATTATACTCATCTCCATATGACTAATATTGGTAATATTGAATATATTATTACATTATATTTATTATTATTATAATTATACGTCTCACTCAGAAGATTTCGAATCCGCATATAGAGGATATGAATCACTCAAAGTGCGATGATACTACTCTCTGTGATGTCTATCGAGAGATTATTAGTATTTGGACTTACAAACTCCAAACCTCTTCTCTAACGCGTGTGCGCGAAGAGTTGCGTGATGAGCGATATATATTATTACTAATCTCAAAGTCGAGCTATATATGAGACGTAATACTATTTATAATATAACTTAAGCCAAGACTATAATCCTGCCTCTACCAGTCAAAGTTCTTTAATACTTAATTTACTTCTTAACACTATTGAACGCCTGTCGTATCTATCTCATTATAACGCTTACCAGATAGCAAGACACTCATAGTCGTATAGTTGTAAATTGTTTACATTTACATGTCGAGCAACTCGTGTGTCATCCTCTCTTCTCTCGAGGTCTCCTCTCCAACTAATAAATAGGTGAGATTTAGTTGATTAAATTCAGTGTTCATTATATAAATTAAATATGATAACCAAACTGTTCAATCTTTCGCGAGGTTCATGTCAATTTACTATCCATATTAATAGTACTTATGTGTGAATTGGTATGAGTCCATCAAAGCACTCACAACTTTCACTTAGTACAGTACAGCAGAGTTTATACTAGTTAAGGTGCTCGATCGCGGTTACCCCCCCATATTTTATTATAATATAATGAGGAGAGTGACCTACTACTACATACTATATAAGAACCACGTGAGTATGTTATAATACAAAGAATTCATCTCAATAATTACTCTCTCCGTCTTAATAAATGTGTGCTTACTGAGAATGTTGTAGTGGGTACTACGCATTAAAATAAAGGGATCACGCGAGTGAGCGTATGTAATAATTATAATCTAGATATAAAAGAAAATTAGAAATTAGACACTCCTGACTCTATGCTGTGTGTAGCTTTAGCATACATATGGGCAGCCTCATAGTCGTGCATCGGTGAAGCCTCACTCGGCGGTGCCCTGCAGATATAGCGTCATTGATTATAAAGATAATATAACGTTACAGAAATAATAGGCGAGAAATATCAGAAAGAGCCCTAAGTATGAGATGAATTATTATCTACAAAATAGATGATGACACTTAACAGGTGATAAAAACCCAATTACAATTTTTAGGAACATATAGACATCATAAAGTAACATATATTACCTAAGAGATATGTTAAAAATAGATATCATCACAAATTATAATAAGAGTGGTTTATCAGATGATACAGTAGAGTAAATCTCTTAGAAAATATGATGTTATGAGTCATTTACACCTAGTGTGGGAATCAGGCTTTTAATGCTTTATTATATGTGACAAAGTCTGTTTTTATAGATTTAAAAATCATAATTGTATCTAAATATCCAGTATGTGAAGCCATAATATATATATAGACTCAGTCTAGAATTGGCATTCCAGAGGTCACTGACTCGAAAAAGGAGTGAGATGCTCGACTCTGGAGACTATCTGTAGGATGATGACAGAAAACCAAGAGTGGGGAGGCTGGCGGAGACCCGGGGTATAGATAAGTGAAGCGATGTGACATAGACGAAGACCTTAATAGAGGAAGTGGATGCAAATGAATATAAAGCAGTGAACTAATGTATCTTCTAGTGAGAGGAGTAGGCTATGCTCTAGGACAGCGCCTCACACGCGTGTGGCATTTGCCGGGGATATAAGATGCGCGTTTTGCCGTGAGTTAATTTTAATAATATTGGGATCGGTGAATCGACTTTATTAGATATACTCATAAAGACATTTTGTAGTAACGGCTGGTACTTTTACTACATATATGTTTAATGTGTATATTTGCATGTTTTGATGTCATAGTATGAATTGCGTCGGGTAAATAATATAATATAAATTAGTATGTAATCAGATTACCATCAAAGAAATAATAAGAAAAATTAATAAAATAATAAATAATTAAAATTAAATATAAAAAAATTTAAATTATTAAATAATAAATAATTCAAACTTCATTTTTGTATTATAACTTACAATTTACGTTTTTACATTTACCCTAAAGCAAGTAAAATTCAAGTAAATCATAATACACAGCCAATCCAAGCACACCTCCTGTCTCAATCAAATCGATCTAGGTTGAGTCTATTATTTAATTGACTTATTCGACTCCAATTTCCATCCATCGTATTGATGCAAGTCAAATTTTTTACTAGAGAGAATTATCATGATTTATTACATTCTAGTAACATACAGAGGTGTAAAAATCAAACCACCATACCAGGACAGCCGCTCGCATGATCACAATTCGAATCTAAATGAATTCGATAAAAAAATTCGCATTCCATCAGTATTATCTATTGACCTTCTAAAGATCGCAATATTATATATTCTAACTACCTACATAACTTATCATGTTTTAGCTATTGTCAAGTGTCGTAGACTTTGGGGACCAATTTCAAAGATGAGAGGAGATAACAAACCACCGAATCCAACCACCCTTACCTGTCCAATCGTGTATACTAGATTGATTTCTTTACTGGAGAAATACTAATGATTTATATTGGAATTGCCAAGGATTTCATACCATGGAACTCCCAGTATGTTGCCTGATTCAGAAGGAGCTCCAACCATTTTGGTACCATGCCGTTTAAAATAATTTAATTACATGTATATTTATTGACAATACTACTCCTATATTAATATAGACTTAAGTATTAATATCAAGTGTAAAATAATCATATAAACCACCGATTATCCTAACCACCCTTCCTGTACCTAAATATTGTGATATCATTAATATTTAGATTCATAATTATATTATAGATATTCATATAATATGTTTAATATCAAATTTTACTTATTTACTAGAAATAATAATAATAACTATATAATTAGCATTGATTTATATATACATAACCCTTTTAATATTCAGGGTAAAAATCAAACTACCATCCGCCACCCTTCCTGTCCATCCTTGATCTATTGATCTATCGATTTCAAGTCACACTTCCAGTATCATTTTTGGATAAATATAACATAAAATCAAGTTCTTTTATACACTGAGTTATACTCTTAACGTAACAAAGTTGTTCACATTTAATTAAAGCTTACTTAACATCAATCTGAAACTATGAATAATAATACACCAATGACAACCTGACAAGCCTAAACATGAATAAACTGTTAAAATTATTAACAAAGTTTTCACACTTAACAACAGTAAAGTAACTAACTAGCATACAAAAAACGTAACTTATTCACACTTTGTCAAGCAATCTCTTTAACATAACAATGTCAATTTACATTAACATGTAATATTTAACTAAAATTAATCACAAACATTGGTTAATTATCATACAGAGCAGCGAAAGTATGCTAACGTAACAAAGTTTCCACATCTATAAAGCTAACATATCGTTGCATGAACTAAGAAAATAATGTACAAAGACAAACCTAACACAACTTACACACGAATAAACTGTTAACATTAACTAAGTTCCACACTTAACACCAGTAAAGTAGCTAGCATGGTATGCAAAAATCGTAACCTATTTCTTACTTTTTTCTAGCATATCTTTTCTAACATATGACGTTAATCTTACCCACTGGCACCAGTAAACACTTAACTAAAATTTATCACAAATTTGGTTAATTATCATACTTTTCAACGAATATACTCTAACGTAATAAAGTTTCACATCAATAAACTAACGATTACTTTTTTTTTATTTTAATTTCGAGTTATACGCTTATATAAGTTTAATTAAATGTTTACTTTTAAAAGTCTTAATGTCTAACGAATCTATGAAATTTTAATCTTTTGCTTTAATTCTTTTTAAACTATTTACTTTTTATCAGTTAGTTATAAATATTATTAAATACTTCGTGAAGTTGCTGGTAAATGCTTCAGCCAAACTTATTACAACTGTTACTTACAGTTAGCAATATATAATATATTATACCTATAAATCTACAGTATAAATATATTCATATTTACACATAATACGAATAAACTGTTAACTTAATTATATAAGTTCTCAACACCCTAACACCTCCTAGATAATATAGGTAATACTATACATTGACCTGTCAAAAAGTGAATATCGTATAACCTATTTCTTACTTTTTCAATGCATAAACTCTACATTAATTAATATATATCGTTATCTTACACTGACACTACTCATAAGCTATAATACATATAGACTCAAAAAAAATTATTATTCATTAACTCTAGGTATCCTGGATTTACTCTCAATTATATTTAATCCTGAAGTCTCGTATTTTCCATAATAAAATAACTCTCTGAGTTCTCCTAAATATACAACTTATTCTCGAGATTACAAAGGAAAACAAATGAGTTAAGTTTAAAGTGCTGTAAACTCGGAGTTTGTATTATACATAGAAAGTAATAAATTGACAATTCATATGTACAAATGAGCACTGCCATTACATGCGTAAATCTCATTACTAGCGTAAGCTATGCGCTCGCAACTAATAGAGACTCTTAAAACACTTAGTACTTTATAACTCTAACTTCTAAAATACTAGAAATTTTTCTCACACTTGATAAAATTCGAAACACACAAAGAGTATATATATCCATGAAATAATGAAACCTAGATTCAAATATATTTTACGATTAACTGCAAAATGAGCCCTGTATAAAACTTATTCTTACTTTTTTCTAATAGTTACATATATCATATATTCTAAATCAATTATATTATATATTATATATGATAATAGATAATCAAGATATAATAAAGATGTTCACAAGAAGCAAAACACATAATTCCTCATTTGACCTTCCTCTTATTTCTATTAAATCGCTTGCGCCCCGAATAATTATATTCAATATCACGATATATTAACGACTATAGGGGCTGTATGGCATAATACATAAGTTATTTTACATATATTTATATATATTTTATTACATAATTATAATTATAAATATAATTAGAGAGAAAGTAAAAAATCTATATAATCTCTATATATACTGATCTCACCTCATTTAATAACACACCTCACACACATCTGAGTTCAAGTGATAGTATATTTTCCCAGCTATTTCAATATGATGTTATTCACAATGTTCTTCTCATAATATACACCTACGATATATCTAAAAAACCGAAGATATGAATTTATGATCATTATATCCTGATTCAACAATATTCTCAATAGAACTTCTGAAATCGCCGAACCCGATATACCAGAACTCTACAACCGAGATAAAGATCTCTAGGGAAAAGTTGAAATAAATACCTCCGAGTCACTAGCTCAGAACGTTTCGTAAATAGAGAAGATTTAACCCGAGTAATTTTAAAGCAGTCAATTCCCAAGGATAAATCAAATAGTAATTGGTAAAAGAAAAAAGAAAATAGGGTCAAAACCACCCGATCCCCTCTCCCCATCAGCCCCTCCCCTACATCCGTCCATTACCTTTTTTGATACTTTTTCGATCTAATGATTTCAGGAGGATCACATATCAGAGTGCCATTTCGGATCAAACATAAGTACAAAATAATATAAGTGTCATAATATAAATATACTAACCAACGGAATATATGTTAGCGGAGCATATTAGTTTATTCATCTTAATTTAATAAAGCTAACATTATAAGCACTACCAGCTCAGATATAATTAAGAATATAATAATAAATGCATCATATATAATGATATACCAAACCCTAACACACCTTTTACGCAACGAATAAATATAACTTTTCCAATATAATGCAAAAATATGTGACATTACTTTTACAACACTAAACTCGACTTATCAATCAGACAATCAGCAGGTAACCTATTAAAAACTTTTTCATAGCTAATTAATTCTCTAACATATATTTTATTCTTTCATTCCTCATATGTTTAAAATCAACTTAATTGAAACTCTTTTTGACAGGGGATATAATATCGAGTATTCATTTCGGATAATAAACATATCACAAAAAATGAGTTCTTTTATATTCTTAACCAGCCTTAATATATGACTAAA
>JABUQX010050814.1:30000-44397 GCA_015478945.1 Trachelipus rathkii
AAGCTGAAACATGCATATATTGTTTGCTATTTCTATTTTACAAGTTTCATTTTACACTTAAGCTTTGGGTTTAAAATTTTTTTTTTACTTAATTTTTTTTTTTAATTTAAATATTTTTTTAATTTTTTTTTTTTTAATTTATTTTCAAATTTTGATTTTATTTTTTATTTTTGTAATTTATTTTTTTTATTTGCTTAAAACATTTTGTTTTTACTAAAATTTTTATTCTTTTTTTTTATTATAACGTAAAAAATGCATTTTTTACACACCCTAAAACAGTAAATCAGTATATCAATGTAACATTCATCACATTTTCCCACCATCCCATGATCTATGATCTATTGATTCTATCGGATTATTTTGTTTATAACATTACCAAACTTTTATTTATTTTTATTTTATTTTGTTTTAAAAATGTATTTTTAATAAATTTTTTAATTCTTTTTATGTTTATACTTAAAAAATTTGAGTTTGTACACACCATAAAGCAATAAATCTCGTAATCAAAACCGCCTTACCTCCCCTCTCACCCATTAGGAATCTATTGATGAATTGATCTATTGATTCAAGTACATTTCGCGTATCCTTTTGGATAAACATAACATAAAAATAAGTTCTTTATATACTGACCAACGAATATATGCTACGTAACAAAGTATTCACATTAATAAAGCTAACATAGCATCATCTGCGACTAAGAATATAATGTACTAAAACACAAACCTAGCATACCCTACGCATGAATAAACAGCTACATAACAATATTTCCATGCTTTAAACACGAAAGTAACTAACCATAGATACAAACGCTAACCTATTCACAATTGCAAGCATATCTCTAACATTCAATTGTTAATTTACATTACAGGTACAACAACGAGACCTAAAACATACACTACCGCATAATAAACAGCTAAACTTTAACAAATTTCCATGCTAACAACATAAAGTAAACAAACATAGCATACAAAACGCAACCTATTCACACTTTGTCAAGCATATCTCTAACATATCAATGTTAATTTTACATTAACATGGTAATATTTATCAAAAAATTTATCATAACCTCACCTAATTATCATACTGACCAACGAATATTGCTAACGTACAAAGTTTTTTACATCAACATAGTATATTTAACTAAATTTTACCATAACCTTGTCTAACTATCATAATCCCAAACGAATAATTGGAAACATAACAAAGTTTAACCAGATCAATACATAAAAAATAAGTTCGTTTGAATAAATTTTCAAGTAAAGTATAATATTTTTACTACCCCTAAGGCAGTAATGAGTATATCAGTAAATCAAACCACCTATCCCCCCCCATTCCCACCTTCCTTGATCTATTGAGCTATTGATATCTTGATCTATTGAAATATTGATTCATGCCATATTTCGAGATCATTTTGGATAAAACATAACATAAAAATAAGTTCTTTATATACGTACCAACGAATATATGCTAACTGTTATCAAAGTTTTCAACTTCAATGAAACAAACTTAGCATAAACTGAACTTAGAATTAATGTACAACGACACAGACCTAATATACCTTAGCACGAATAAACTGTTAACATTAACAAGTTCCATACCTTACAAACAGTAAATAACTAAAACATTGCATACGAACGTTACCTATTTCTAGTATTTTGAAACATATCTCTAACATATCTTTGTTATTTTACTTAACATAGTAATATTTAACAAACTTATCATACTTAACCTATTATCATCTGCGATCAACGAATATATTGCTAACGTAAACAAAGTTTTCACATCAATAAAGCACATATCATTATCTGAACTAAGAATATAATGTACAGCGAAAAACCTAACACGCGAATAAACTGCTAAAATTAACAAAGCTTCATACTTAACAATGTGTAAAGTAAAACTAACATTCCATACAGAACGTAAACCTATTCACACTTTTCCAAAACATATCTCTACATATCATTGTTAATTTTTACATTAACATAGTAATATTTTAACAAAAATTTATCATAACCGTTAACCTAATTATCATACTGACCAACGAATATACGCTAACGTAACAAAGTTTTTTAGATTACATAGTAATATTTAAAAAAAATTTATCATAACCTAACCTTAATGGGTCATAAACAACGAATACTGGCAAACATAACAAAGTTTTATCCTCAGTTAAGCTAAAACTATGAACATAACATACTTTAACACACATCACAAAGTATGAATAAACAGCTATCATTAACAAAATTAACATCTTTAACAATAAAGCTAACATAAGGAGTAAAATAAGTTTCATTTTTATTAACATATAATTTTCATTGAAAAAGTGCATTATATTCCCTCCACATAAAAATAATATAAGTTTTTATTTAAATATATTAATCAATGACATTACCATAACATTTGGATCTGATTAAAATGAGCAAGTTCTATATTTTTTTCCAGAGATTCAACTTTCTCTGAATGTATGTAAGTATAATACCTCCGGGCATCACTAATCCATTCTTCTTGCAATTATTCAGTTCAATAGCACGCATCTCTCATATGCCAGAGAGAAGTAAACACTTATCCACGTTGTTAGTTATTAGCATACGCCTGTATACCCTATTATACGTAAACGGCATGTTTCGCTGTAAATATTGTAAATATATCCCATGAGCTATATGTATTAAGTCCTCAAATATGCCGACCTCGTCAAAATGGGATGTTAATTCGTTTTTCATTTTAACAAAAGCTGTAATATTTTCAGATGAATGAACAGTGAAAACCAATACGGGTATTCACGAATGTACATCATCGGAGGGGCTTCCAATTAGTGCGTACATCATAATTTTAACACTGTCGTATGGCGTGAAAACAACCTCTATTCTATATACTCTCACACTATCTCCTCTGATAGATAGATATTTCCCTATGAGGCGATGCATCAGATGACACATACTTAGCCTTTACCCATGCTCCTGCGATATCGATAATCTTGATGAATTTTTCAATTGAAATTAATAAAGGTTTATTATTATTTGCACCTCTGGTCGGAATATAAGCAATGTATCGGTCTCCATTCGCCGTCAATCTGACAGATAAGTCAAAAATAGAGATGGGAGAGAAATCGTCATCTGTGGGAATTAACGAAGATTCTCTCCACAAGATTATCACCAACAAACTTAGGCGCCGGTACCTATAGTGGAGACGTCATCATAACCATTCACAGAGAAAAAATGTCTTACTGACGAAAATTCGGATAAACAGTCCCCAAAAGTAATGAGATTTCTTTCTTTCAACAATCAGAAGAAAGTAAACAAAAATATGACGTACGAACGAACCATATCGATTCAAAAGCTAATTTGTATTTTCATGTTCAAGCAATACGAGCAATTCATTTCACGTTTGTATTTGTATTTGGTATTTCATTAGGGTTATTAGATACAGGTCAAGAAGTTGCTCAAACTCCTCCCCCTTTCGAAAACATTACGTTATCTTTGATTCTTATTTGTTTAAAAACTAATATTAACAAATTAATTAAAAAACATTTTAGTTTTTGCTAATGCCTTTATTCCTTTTTATGTTTATAACATCAGCATAGTAATTTTTAACAAGCCTAAACAAAAATGTCATACCATTAAGCTATCTATTCACTACTGACCAACGGAATAAATGCTAATTCTATGCAGTGTATCAAATTATCTCGGTCTGATGCGCTGTGCCAAACTTACCAATCTCACATGTTCTATCACATCTATGACATCCCAAAGTTAATTTAATATTAAGATAGAATATTTATCATATCATAACCTAATTAACAATTGAACTACGAATAAATGCTAAACATAACAAAGTTTTACATCAGTAACCTAACAAAATATATCCTTCGTCACTTTATTTGTGAATCCAATATATATCTATGGAGGGTAGAGTTATCGTTGTGCAAATCATGTTATACTTTTTAATTTTGTTTCTTTAAAAATATTATTTTTTTAAAACTTAATTTATTTTTTTATTTTAATAATATACATTAGTGTGTGGTGACCTCACAAATTTATTCTTTTTGATGTTCATTAACGTAAAAAAAATTGGCGTTTTACAGGCCCTAAAGCACGTAAATCAGTAAATCAAACTTTACCAACCCACACCTCCAGCCATCATTGATCTTACCGATCGTTCGCATCATACTCTCGACCTCTCATATGTCTCTACTCTCTCACACTTCATTTTTATATAGATCGTAACATAATATATATCTAAAAAAGTATCAAATAACATTAATAACAAAATATAACCTTTATCTACCCACACAATCACCGAGTATAGCTGATGAACTCTCATATACAGAGAGCGTGAGCGATGAATTAATTATTTCAAAGCATACCTCTTACAAACAATGTTAATACATTCCACGTGCTGACATAATATATAATATATTATCAAAAATTTATCATAATCTTACCTAGCAGTCATACGGATCAGCAAATAAATGCTAACATAAAGTTTTCACGTCAATAAAGGTAACATTTCATAACCTAAACTAAGAATATAATATACAACAACTCGTAATCTTACCTAATTATCATACTGACCAACGAATATATGCTAACGTAACAAAGTTTTCACATCAATAAGGAAACAATCATAACCTGAACTAAGAATATAATTGTACAACGAAAAACCTAACATACCTCACGTATGAATTAAGCTGCTGAGCATTCACAAAGTTTCAAACAGTGCATACATATACTCGATATACCCCCACTTTTCCAACCTATCATTAGCAGCTAAAGCAGTATTATCTAACAAAATCCCTTAACAAAGTATCCAACCTATCAAAGATAACAGCATCTTGAACTATGAAATAATACGACCTTCATCAAAGTGTCATTCATTTCAAATATAACATAATTTTGACTATGAATAAACGTAGACATTAGCAAAATTCTTGACCAAACCTAACATTACTCAGCAAAAAACTTAACCTTAGCCCGCGTTTCTAACACATCATTATCAGCTAAAACAGTAATATCTTTCGAAACTTATCATTTCTCTAATAAATCAGTGTTAATTTCACATTGCCATAGTAATATTTAACAAAACGTAACGGAAATTAAACATAGCCTAACATTTCTAAAACTCACAATAGGCGAAAACCTACAATAGATACTAGCATTTGGAACTATGAACAATACATTAACATTTGGACATATGAATAAGTTCTCAACCTACCCATCATTACCCAGCAAAACTCAACCTATCCCTGCTTTTCAATCATATCATCAACGGCTAAAGCAGTATTACCTAACAAAATCCTTAACAAAGTGCCCAAACTATTAAAGATACCAGCATCTTGAACTATGAACTGATACTACCTTCATCAAAGTGTCTAACATATCAAATATAGCATCATTTTGAACTATGAATCAAACGTAGACATTAGCAAACTTAACTTAAGCCAACGTTTCTAAACACATTCATCACCTCTCTCCTCTTCAGTAATATCTTACAAAACGTATCATTTTCTAACAAAACTAGTATAACCTAACAGATCTAAACACCCTGAGCTACGAATAAATGCTTAAATTAACAATGTTGTACAGTCTATCAAAGAACCCAAGGATATTTTCAAATTTACATTTTAATATCAAAATTTAACTTATAGCCAAAGTTACATTGAACGTGTCCAAAAGACCAGTAGCATAACTCTAATTAGTTTCCGTCAAAATGTTTCCGTACACCCTTAACAAACTAACCTAACTAACAATAAAGGGTTAATTTGAACTTGCTAAAACAACACTGTGTTACTTATACATATCATCGTGTGCATATCTTCTTAGAAAGATGAGCTCACTCGTCAAGCAAAACAATCTCTATCATTACTACACATAACTTAAATCTTTAATTGATTTTTGAGAAAATATAGCATTATGTATTATTATTATTATTATATATTATTATTATTATCATATATTATTATTATTATTATTATTATTTTTTTATATTATTTATTAGTATATATTATTATTATTATTATTATTATTTTGATATTTATAATGTTAATAATCACAACAAAGTTTTAATAACCGTAAAGCTAACATAATATCACTTTAAACTAAAAAATAACATACCTACGTATCAAATAAACAGTCAACATTAGCAAAGTACCACTGATAATATCGGGTAAGTTAAAATAACTACCATTGCATCACAAAGCGTAACCTACTCCCTTTTACACGCCCTACAAAGAAAATAACGTGGGGCCTTTGATTTTGACTATATGAACGCAGTTCAGTTAGGCTTACACCGGTAGGCTTATTATTAGGGTTAGCTTTCTATGGCTTATATAAAAGCTTTCACCGAATGCGCTCACTCTCATCAACGGATAATATCAGTCTACTATACTTAACCGGGAAACAATTTTTCAGCGACGAGTTCCACACTTGGAGATCACCTACCGTGTAAGCCGTAATCTGAACATCGTGTCATATAGCATCCAAAACCTCCCCCCAACCCCGTGGTAAGTGTGATAGTTAGTTCCTTGTAGAGTGTAGGACTAGGTTACGCTTTGTGAAGCTATGGTATTAACTTTACCGGTATTAACCAGTGTACTTTGTTAATGTTGAATGTTTATTCATACGTAAGGTATGTTATGTTCTTAGTTTTGGTGATATTTTGTTAGCTTTACGGTTATTAAAACTTTGTTGTGATTATCTTTTAGCAAAAATACATAATAATAAAAATAATAATAATATAATAATTAATAAAATAATATTATATATAATAATAATAATAATAATAATAATAATAATAATAATAATAATAATAATTAATAATAATAAAATAATAATAATAATAAATAATAATAATAATTTAATAATAATAATATAATAATAATAATAATAATTAATATAATAATAAATAATTAATAATAATAATTATTATTACGTTAGGTTAGGTTAGGTTAGGTTATGTTATGTTAGGTTATTTTAGGTTACCTAACCTAACCTAACCTAACCTAACCTAAAGTAACAAATTTTCGAAAATTTACCTGAACCCATGTTCCTTCTATCGTATTCGTGTGTAAATAATTTTTAAAACTTTACCAGAAAAATGTTCTCTTCTATCGTACTCTATAAGATACGCAATATATAAAATAATATATATATATATAATATAATATAATATAGTTACTATATATATATAATATATATATATATAAAAATAATATTTATTATATATTATATATATATAATATAATATATATATATATATATATATTATATATATATATATATATATATATATATATAATATATATATATAAATTATATATATATATATATATATATATATATATTATATAGTATATATAGTAGTATATATATATATATAATATATATATATATATATATAATATATAAAATAGCAACGAGCCATGAGCTCTGCGCCTCAGTCACTTTTGGCACCTGATTCAGCACATGAGTGGCGACGTCTAAGCCAGCTCAAGCCAGTCCAGCCATTTCAGTATTAGGCCACAAAGTAAAATTTTGCATATACTTATATATATATATTATACTTATATTATAATATATATATATATATTATATATCATATATATATATATATATATATAATATATATATATATAATATATATATATATTATATATATATATATCTCGCGCGGCTTTTACGGGGGAAGCACAGGAGGCGGGGCCTCCTCTAAAAAAAATATAAAAGCAACTAATGTAATAAAATAATTCAATTTACTGTTTATTACTATTAAAAATAATGTTTAAATGTCTATACAATAACGCTAATTTCATAGGATCATTTATTTTCTTCCGAAACATTATTTTTCATAATGATCATTGACTGGAGGAATTTTTGTATTTGTGCCTCCAAGAAAGCATAATTATAAAGCTTTCAAAACACTGGGTTGTCATGGCAACGTAAAGAAACCTTATTCTTATTTTGTCTATTTTGAGGATTTTTCCACAAAGCCTCCTCCCGAAATTTGGCAAGAAATCCAATTTTTTTAAAAAATTAAATAAAAAAAATCTATATATATATATTATATATATAATTTATATATATTATATATATTATACTTATATATAATATATATTAATATATATGTATATATATAATATATATATATATATATATATATATATATTTATATATATATAGTAATATATATATATATATATATTGAGAGAGAGAGAGACGAGAGTTTATACTTAAATTTACTATATTGTTTGTTAATAATTTTTAGTTGTAATTTGAATCTTTTTAATGAATAACCTTCTGGTGTAAAACTTTAGCAATTTCAAATGGAGAAGGAGGACAAAAATAAACCTTAAATTTTCGAATATTTAATAGAACACGATATACATATTTACCCTATTCTAGTTCATACATTAAATTAAAATAAATAATTAAATCTTTTAAAAAATGTACAACCTTTATACAACAGGAAATCATAAAACATATTTTCGCTACGAAAATGCAGGACATGGGGCCTTGGAGGCAAAGTTTCTTCCTTAAAGGACTTCTACGGAGGCAAGGTGCTAAATTATATTATCAAACTCAGCTAAAAAAAGAAAAAGCACATTATTATCAGCATCTAGTTCATTAATTCATTTATTTATTTATATATAATAACAAAATAATATTTAGTAACAATATTTGAGGTTATCCATTCCTACCATTCTCTTTTAGCATGTAATTTGGTTTTATGGTATTCTTAGTTTTCCTTTCAAATTCAGATATTTAGAATTTAAATATATTGAATTATTTTTTATCCCGAATGTGCATTATAGAACAAGGTAATGTTTATTTTTATATTTTTTTTTCTAAATTAATAATTTTTATTAGATTCTTAGACAGGAAAAAAAAAAACAACTTGGTACTAGCTATAATTCACGAAAATGTATTGTATACCGTCTTGAAATTTGCTCTCTGTAATTTTTTGGAGAGGTACGAGCCATTACAATTTATAATTGAATTAAAAATAGGGTTATTCAATGGCGATGATGCTTACACTTTGTTTAAATTTTACATAATCTTTCATATTTATTATGTAATTCTTTCAGATGACTTATTTTCACAAAAAAAAAAATAGAGAATTTTATCGTAACTGCAAAATTTGAAGAATATCGTTTATTTCATAATAATAACTCGTGCCTTAAGCACGAGTAACGATGCCCACCTCTGGATATATATATATATATATATATATAACTTATTATATATATATATATATATATATATATATTATAATATATATTAATATATTGATTATATATATATATAATATATATAATTATATATATATAGGGGAACTTGGTAAGTTGGTGGCTTCTTTTAAGAGCAAGGCACCCTATATAAGAGGATGGTAATTTAGAAATCCATATTTGAAATGATGTTTATTCAACATAAGTAAAACATGCAATTAAAGTATAAAAGTAACAAAAGTCCCTTCTGTTGAGATACTCTCTTCGTAGGTCTTTTAGTTGTTACGGACTGTTCCACTCGTTTACCTCCCTTGCCTTACTTCTTTAGAGAAAATTTGTGATCGAAATTCAAGTCGCAGCCTTTTCCTTGAAGTTTATCCCTCTTGCCGGGGATTTCTGGAGAGAGTATCTTGAGTGAGATTTTCTTTTATTTTAATAATTGCTTTAATCTGACTCAGTATCTGACTGAAGAGTACCTCAACAGAACGGGTTTATATATCATTTCATTTCGACTTATGCCAAAATTTTGCTAGCGCAAATCTTAGCATAAGTACGAACATAAATTAAAATTTTACAAAGTTATAATAGAGTACTATATATATATAATATATATATATATATATATATATATATTATATATATATATATATATTATATATACTATAATATATATATTATTATATATATTATAGTTATATATATATATTATATTTATATTGAAGTGCCTCCCCATGTTTTCAGTTCACGAGCGCCCTACTGGATTATATATATATATATATATATACTATACTATATATATATATATATATATATATAGTAATATATATTTATATATACTTATATATATATATATACTATATATAATATATATATATATATATATTACTGGCCAGCCTCAGAAGAGCCACATCCATATCTCAAAAAAACCTACAACAGCTTACCGGGAAAAAAGGAGATAGGCAACTGCTGGAATCCTGCAAAATTTTAGCCCGAGGAAACTCTAAAAAAAAATCTATCTCGAAAACTACAAAAAGCTACAGGAAAATGAAATACATTTTTTGGAATCCTTGAAAATTTTGGTTAGGAATATGTAAAAAAAAAATTAAACAAAAAAATGCTATTTTTTTTTATAAGGGGGGCGTGCTGGACATAGTACATTATATACTATATATATAATAATATATATTATACTATAATATACTATACTATATATATATATATATATATATATATATATATATATATATATATATATATATATATATATATTATATAATTATATAATATTATATGTAAAGGTATTTACACCGCCAATTTAGGGGGCTCGAGCAGGACGGGGAACACAGGGGGCGACGTTTTCCGATACCCCGTAGGGGAGGGGCGGAGAACCCCGCGACACCCCAAATAACCATAAGAGCGGGGTTCCGGGAGCCCTTCCCCGGGAGGGTGGGAATTAGTCCTACCCCGTAGTTCCCAGGAAGGCCGAGAGACCCCGACTCCTGCCATCGCTGCGGTATACCCTTGGGGTATTCTTTAGTTAAAAAAAAAAGCAAAATTTACTAAGAAAGTCTATTTATTTTAACGAGAGACCAAAAAAGGCCTCTAAATAGGCCTTCTAATCATATTACTATAATTATTACAATTTTTTTTATTATTTATTTTACATTTTCCTATCTAGAATTTTACCAGGATTCCAAAAATGTATTCCTTTTTGCTGTAGCTATTGTAGTTTTTGAATTATTATATATATATATATATTATATATAATATTATTATATATATTAATATATATACTATATATATATAATATATCATATATTTATATATATATATATATATATATATATATATTATATTATATATAATATATATATAATATATATATTATATATATAATATTATATTATATATATATATCACATTAATACATATATACATATGAATAAAATATTATTATTTAGAAAATAATTTTACATATAATTATAAAATATAGTATATTTATATATATATTATATATATATATATATATATATATAATATATTATATATATTATATATATATATGTGTATATATTTGTTAATAAAAATATATTTATATATCTTTTCCTAGATAGATAATTTTTATAAAGATTCATCTATAATTCATTTTTTTTTTTTACATCATTTTCCGCACAAAATTGGACTAGCATTCCAGCAATGTATTCTTTTCCGGTAGCTGTTGTAGTTTTTTGAGATATTGGATTGTGGCTCTCTAGAGGCTTGACCTATAACTTGATATATATTATATATATATATATATATATATATATATATTATATATATATATATATTATATATGAGTATAATAATATAATATATTATATATATGGTATATATATATATATATTTATAATTATTATATATATATGATATATATATATATAAATATATTTATATATTTATATAATATATATATATGATATAATATACTATGATATATATATATATATATATATAATATATAGTACTATATATATATATATATATATATATATATATATATAAATATATATTATATAATAATTAATATATTATATATATATTATATAATATATATATATATATATATAGATATATATATAATATATATATATAATAATTATATATATATATATATATTATAATAATTATATTATATAATATATATATATATATATGTGTGTGTTGTGCTTCAAATTTTAATATTTCATTCATATCTGTTAAATTATTTTCTACTTTTTCTTTTTATCTATGAAAAAGAAAGAAAAAATCGCTGGAAAATAAGAAAACTTTTCCAATATACATTTTGACTGAGAATTTCAGCATTTTCTTTTTTCCTAATCTCAGTTCTATTTTTTTTTCTTAGTGAAAATTTTTAGAATTTGTACTGTTTCAAAGTCTTGCAAGAATATACTCACACACATCGCACGCACATACACTTACTATATATATATATATATATATATATATATATATATATATATATATATATATATATATATATATATATATATATATATATATATATTATATATTATATATATCTTTTTTTTTTATTATATATATATATAGTAAGGGGGGCACAACTAGCAGCCAGACTGACATCCAGAAGTTGCAACCGGATGTTGCAAATGTTTCAAAGCAACATTTTGCAACATTTGGTTTTTGACGTTTGATACGTCAAAGTTAGGATTTTTAAGGTCGGTGAGACCGAATTTAAGGTCTGGAAGACCGTTTTCGGAGGTTTAGCCTCCCAAAACGGGTGCGTAACCCCTCCTGAGGGGTTTTTTGGTTCCTAGAAGGTTTTAAATGATCGGTAGATCATTTTTGATGGTTCCAATCGATTTATCGTGATCGATTACCTCTATATCGATGTTTAAATCGTATTTCTACGTGCTCTGGTTGGCATTTAACACTGAAAAATATAATCGAAAGAAAATAATTACTATAATTAACATTCGATTAATCGTAGTAGTGATGCCCGCTCCGGACCGCCTACAGCTTTTTCTCAAAAAGTATAAGAGCTATAGGTCTGAAACTTGGAATATAATCTATATATGTGTTAAGCTCGAAACCGTGTAAATTTCAAGTCTCTAGGATGTATATAGAGGGTGGCCCCCCGAGGGTCGCTACGGATATTGCGCTTACGCCTTTGTTGCGTGATCTGAGAGAGCAAGATTAGGCCTAAATAGCGTTAGGTTCGAGCGTGATGACGTAATCTCGTCTGCGACGAGATTACGTCAGTGCGCGAGCGCGCGCACACACATACACACACCCTCACATATTATTTTTATTATTATTTTATTATTATTATTATTACGTCGAAGAAGTGTTTCCGGAGGAAACACTTCTGAGTTGTTTTTAAGCCCTTCTGCGTCTCCTTCTGCGTGTCCTTCAGCACCGCACCGTACCGCACCGCACTGTACTGCACAGCTCCGCCTCCAATATGAAGGAATAGAGCTATCGCCTTCAAACTTGGTATATGATTATTGTGTGTGATTAAACTGATCCCTGGCGAGTTTTTGGTGACCGTTAGGTTCACCCCGTAGGGGTAGTTGGGGGTGGGGGCCCCCCCCCTTAGCGCCCAAGATCAGAGATTCGCCTGAAATACCATGGTTAGGAGATTAACGTGTCGGGCTAAAATTTGGATGTAAGCTATATGACGACGTAATCTCGTCGGAGACGAGATTACGTTCCCCTGCGTCCCCCCGTAAGGGGGGACGCTGCCCCCTCTAAAAATTAAAATGATCGTAGAAGACTGAAACTTGGAGACAGGGTAGAGGAGTTCGAGTCGGAGTTGGATTCGGTTTCGGAGTCCAGGGACCCCCCGGAGGGGGGTCCCTAGTTGAAAAAAGAAGAAGAAATGCATGGAATGCAAAACAGAGGAAGAAGAAGAAGAAAGGAAGAAGAAGAAAGGAGAAGGAGAGGAAAGGAAGAAGGAAAAAGAATGAGGAAGGGAGGAGTAGGGAGAAGGATTCAGAGTGCGGTAGTGCACCGATGCTGGAACCGTGCAAGGTTGGAGTTAATAAACAGTCGTATAAGACTACAACAATGGTTGGTGTCCTATAATATAGGTTAGTGAGTCTGTAGATTTTGAAAATAATGGTTTCAGAACCATCAAGAAAAAAAAAAAAATAAAATAAATAAATAAATAAATAAATAAAATTTCTTATTCTTTTTGTTTATAACGTAAAAATTCACGTTTTTACATACCCTAAAGCAGTAAATCAGGAAATTAAATATCAAACCCAACCCTCCCATCATTCCCCCTCCCTCCATTCCTACTACCTACCTCCCCGCATTCATATTGATTTACTTAATTAATATTCAGTATAATTATTCGTGTATATCATTGGGATAATACCTATATAATAATCTAGCCTAACACTGGTTTGTACATTTAGTATAATAAAAATACATAATATTATTATCTAGATATTCGTATACATAAGTTTTCTACATTAATAAAGCCTACTTAGTCATCTCTCTAAACTAATGAAATAAGCCCTATCTATCGCCTACAACCTATAGTACTCATCTTAAGCGATGGACTGATCAATCATCGAATTATTAATACGTTAGACAAACGATCTTCTCACATTTAATATTATATAACACCAGTAATAGTATAAACTTAAAGCATATGTATACGATTCTCC
>JABUQX010050815.1:7500-12500 GCA_015478945.1 Trachelipus rathkii
TTAAATAAAGAAATATAATTTTTAGTTTAAGTTTTAAAACTATTATACTTTTTAATCTAGATTATCTGTTTTTAATAATTAAACTTCCAAAAATAATCTCAACTCCTTAAACGTACCATATATAATAAAATAACATTTAAATTGATTATAGACTGAATGCTATTACCCTCATCTATAACTTTAATTAATATATTATACTATAATAACTAGGCAATATCTAAATCAATTCTGTGTAAACCCATAATTATATATATATATATAATATAACATATATATATTATAATATATATATATATATATAAATATTCTATAATATATATATATAAATAATATATATATTATATATATATATATATATATATATATATATATTATATATTGGTTTTACACAGAACTGATAACATATTTATATATATATTATATATATATATATATATATAGATGATATATATAATTATAATATATATATATTATAATATATATATATATATCATATATATATATAAATATTATAATATATATATATATATATATATATATATATATATATATATATATATATATATATAATATATATATTATATATATATAATATAATATAATATAGTATATATATAATTATTAATATATATATATTAAATATAAATATATATATATTAATATAATATATATAATATATTATTTATATATATATATATATATATAGGATATATATATATATATAGCTTCACCGAGCTATACGTAGCTATTAGCATCGACTCTTCAGGGAGACATGGCTTTCTGGATCTTACTAAAGTCTGACGAAAATTAGACCTCTTATGGTGGAACGGTTTCAAATATTTCAGAAGGAGCAGAATGATTTAAGTGAGGACCTTAAATTAGCATTGAATGCTGGAAGTGAACTAACACCTGCACTCCTCTCACCAAGGACATCTTCCCTTTCAGCATAGGCAGAAATTGTTGAACTTGTTCATAAAATAGTTTTTTTTTTTTTTTTAATACACCTCTCCCTATTCCGCTTGTAGAGCGAAATTTTGTATTGGTGGATTATTCTCGAGGCAAAGAGGTCAGCCTAACTGCTTTTAATTTGAGCACCTAATCTTTTTGAAAGGTAATATTATTGTCCTTTGAAGACGACATTGAAGAGGAAGTGGAAAATCTTGAGATTGTGTAAAATTCATTCAATTTTTCATAATATTATTAAATTAAATTTTTTGTAAAATAAATACTATGTAGTATTTAATATTAAAATCTTTTGTGACAGTCGCACATTATTATCGGAGACTTCGACGTCGACTTGCGATAGCTGAGAGTTTAGATTCTGAATAATTGCGGAGGAAGCCTAGCGACTACGTTTTTCTCGAGGTGCCGAGATGCGCTAGGACTACCTCTAAATGAGCGGGGTGCCCACCCTCTGAAATATATAATATTATAGATATATATATATATAAATTTATTAATATTATATATATATATATATATATTATATATATTATATCTATATAATATAATATAGTATTATATATAATAATATATATATATAATATATAGTATATTATCTAATATATAATATATATATATATATATATATATATTATTATATATATATATAATATAATATATATATATTATATACTATAATATATATTGCCCTTTGAGCGTGGGTTCTGTACACTAACTCAAAAAAATATATATAATATAATAATATATTATAATTTTATAATATATTATTATATATATATAATATAATATTATATATATATTTATAATATAATATATATATAATGATATATATATATATATATATATTATATATAATATATATAATATATAATATATATATATATATATATATATTATTTATATATTTACTATAATATTATATATATATTAAATATACAAAAGAATATATATATTTAGTATATATATATATATATTATATATATTATATTATATATATATAATGTTATATAAAATATAAATATATATACTAATTATATTATATAATATATACGTAATAATATATATATATTACTAATTAATATATATATATATAATATTATATATATTATAATATATATATATTTTCAAATATCTAATATATTATATATTATATAATATCATCACCCACTTTCTTTCCCCAAGACTGGGGGTAAGGTGCGTAAATGCACCGGAAAAAGAAAAGTAGTAGTAGAAGATATATGACGCAAAGTAAAAAAGAAACCCAGCCTTACCACCCCCTTTGATCTTTAATATAACTCCGCAGTCAGAAATCACCTAGAACTCACGACCAGACGGCATTCACTATGGCATCTCTCAATGTAGGGTTCATCCTTGCCCAGTTGGGCACAACCATACCCCCTCACAATACACCGCCATTCACTCCTAGCGCCATTTCTTCCGCCTCTGTCAACTCACATTTCTCTCCTCTAGACATTCTTACTGACTCAATCCACTTTCTTCGGTTCTCCCAGCCGGTTGATTCCAACACACTCACCACTATACATCAGCTAACCAACCGACTATACCCATCCTTTCACATGACAACCTCTTAACGTACTCTCATTATTCTCTCATTTATCCCTTCTTCACACCACAAAACTCTCTAATACTTCATTCCTCATTTTATCAATTTCTCAACCTAACACACCCCTAGATTGTCCATCTGAACACATTACTTTAGATCTATACCTCTTATTCCAGACATCAGTCTCACTTACAGATTTAAACACAGTAAAACATACCCTATGTAAATCTCCGACCAAGATTAGTTCCCTTTACATCCACCAACGATTAATTGCACCAGCACCTCTGCATCACAACTTTCCTACTACACCCTGCATCATCCGTTCCTTTTCATTCAAATATATCCCTAAATATTGAAAACTCAGACTCTTCTTCCAGCTGCTTACCATCTAACATAACTTCATACCGAGGACGTCCTCACTCCAACCATAACTTACTCTTATCTACGTTTATTTCAAACCCTCCTTTTACACACTGCCAAATCTCTCTCTACATCTCTCTCAAACTCTCTCAGATTCCCACCACAAAACCAAGTCATCGCATAAATAGGAAAGGCACCCATCTCTTCATTCTCCATCATTCTAACACCATCTACTGCCACACACCCCAACCTCTAATTCTTCATAACCATCCATATACAAATTGAATAACCAAGGAGATATAACACATCCCTGCCTCAATATTGAACCATCTTACTTTTGACTTCATTATTCTTACACACACATCGTCATACATACGTTTGATTACATTCAGAAGTTTATAACCAACATCATATATCACTGTTGCAAATCCATTAAACCTAAATACAATTTATTCTAATTCTCCATCATTTTCTCATCATTTGCTTTAAATGTAAAAGATTTGATCTACACGTCCTCTATCACTTCTAAACGCACCCTGTTCTACACCAATTAGTCCTCCAATTACTCGACGCACTCTTTCTACCAAAATACCAGCATATATATTCTCTACAATACTCAAAGAGCTAATTCCTTTATAATTCCTACAGTTACCCTTATCCCCTTACCTTATAAAGGTGACGACGACACCATCTTCCCCCACACGCCATTTTTTTTTTACCCTTTTTTTGAAAATTTGAAATTTATGAAATTTTATGTAGCCCCTCCCCCCCCCCCCCGAACGCCTTTACCCCCAGACTTAGATTCCGTAAAAATTTTTTTTTTTTTTCCCCCCCCCCCACCCTCCCCCTTTTTCTCTCCCCCCCCCCCCCCCCGGGGCGGGCAGGCACATACCCTCAATGAAAGCGTTTATTGTTACCCAACTTCCAAATCCAATCAACACCATCTAATTTCATCAGCAATTCATCTATACCTGCAGATTTACCATTCTTCAACTTTCTCACTCTACCCATTACCTCCTCCTTACTAATTACCTCATCCCCAAAATACCTATTCCTTCTTGCACCATCAAACCCACAAACATTCACTATCACCTCTTCATTCCTGCCAATGTTATGTAGATTTCCAAAGTGTTCCCTCCATACTCTCCTCACATCCATTTCATCAGTTACGAAAGAACCATCCCTATTCATTATTCTAAGCAGATTCCCATTATTCTCATTCTTAACCTTTTGAGCTTCCTTCCAGAAGAGCTTCCTATTGCCTTGTAAGTTCCCATTCATACTCCTTCCAAACCGTTCATTTACCTCATTTTTCCTCCTACGTATCACCTTTAGTATTCCTTTTTTCCTCCTTACATAATTACAAACATCTTTCTTTTGAAACCTTATCATTGGCTTTAATTACATTCAACCACGCTCCTTTTTAATTTTTGACCTCTTGCATCACCTCTTCATTCCACCACTCACTGTTAACATTCTTGATTCCTAATTTAGCACATCCACATACTTTTTTTGCACAACCGCTTCTTCCTTTATTTGCTTCCAGATTTGTTCAGATCACATCTTGTTCACATTCAACTGATTTACTTGTGAGCGCTCATAAATACTTATCCTTATTACCTTGTTCACCTAACTTCTCACTCTTAAATCTACCCACTTCCTTCCTTATCACCTTCCTCTCCATCCAAGCCCCCGCTAACTTAATTTTACATAAAACAACATAATGATCGGATAATCCCATTCCTAACCCCCTCACTGATTTAACATTGAACACATACTTCAACATCTCCCTCTTCACCAACACAAAATCAATCATACTTTCACTTTGATACCATCTATACCTACTCCAACTCTAGCATACTTAAGAATACCCTTGTGTTTAAAGAAAGTATTACTCACACACATACGTCTCTCCTCACAGAAATCAATCACCTTCGGTTTCATACCATTCTCATTTTCTCCCAACACCCCAAAGCCACCTGTTATACCATCCCTTTTTTGATCACCTATCCAACCATTTAGGTCACCCAACACAATCAATCTGAAGCTCCTACTCATCAGTCACTCATCAGAATTGCAACTTTTTCCCTCCTCCTTTCATTTTTTTCCACAC
>JABUQX010050815.1:17500-30000 GCA_015478945.1 Trachelipus rathkii
ATGTTATAATTTAGTCACTTATAGAGAATTGTCTTTTATAATTAATATATTTTTGTTTACTGAAAGTCATAATATGTTCGAAAGTTAAAGTCAATTAATTAAAATAATTCTGGGAACCCATTATTCATGTACAAGAAATAATGTTTTCCATAGATAAATCAAGTTCTTTATAGTTTATAATAATTAGAGTGAGCAATAATAGATGATACAGTAAAATTATTTTTAGTATATCCCCTTGGTCGTAATATAAAGTATGAGTTATTTAATTAAATAGTTGATTTTATAAATAATAATTTTTTATAATATGTAAGGAGAATGGAATAAATATTAAGAGAAGAATTAAAATATATCGGTACACAAAAAAGCACAGAAAGAAAAGAAGTGGGACATAAGTAAAGAGAACCGCAGGAGGGAACCTTACCAGCTTGTTGCCCCTAGTTTGAGCAATCTATAAGAATATAGGGAGGAAAGAAATTTGTGCACAAATATAGTGTACAAGACAATAGGCATCTCTTAAGTGGATAGAGCCAGAAGGACATTGACTCAATCTTTCACACACTTCCCCTCTTACAATCACAGAAGCTGAGAAATTCAAGTATTGGCAACACCCACCAGAATGAATAGTCACTTATTTACACGTAAATGTAAGCTCACCTTCCACTAGTAAGATGAAATAAGAGTAAACGAATCAAATAAAGGTTATCACTTTATAGCTTTATACTTAACCCTGATTGAATATATTTGACTAACCTAAGGAAGGGATTGTCATTAATTGAAGTGGTAACTTAAATAGCCAAAAGAGAGCTAAGGTACTGTATGTGGTCGCTCACAGAGCGAAGCACATATAAATGCTTAGAAATCATTTCTTGTCGATACGAAGAGCCGTGGACAGCAGAGTAGACTGCTAGCTATAAGCGAGATTACTAGACTCTATGAGATATTCGATAAACAAGCGTGATGACCGTATTACAGAGTATATAGCGTATTAAAGCGTAGAGAGCGACGATTCGATGCAAACAGATACCAATATCTTCACTCATACAATTGAATTACAAAAGATGCAATTGTAGTCATCCTATAGAGGCAAGAGAAGATGCAAGAATAGAATTTGTAATTTTAGTATTATCACTCGAATTGATATACATGTTCAGCACAGTATTTAAACAAAGACTTCAAGACATATATCACTGATTTATTATAAAATCAATGTTACAGAGTAAAATTAATTACTTAGACTTAATAAGTCATAGTCTAATTTTTTCTGGTATGCTTCCTGGAGACTCAGAGAAATATCACAAAAGCATAACTTTCCGTTATAGCATTATAATCAAGCAAAATTTCGATTCGCTACAAGTTAAATAAAATCATGGTTCATCAGAATAATCACATTTAATGCCTGCACCTATTTAACACTAGTCAATAACAGTGAGATGTTAGCAAAAGCGATAGAAATGTAGTTTTTAATAAGCTACATCACATATAGGATCATATATTCACTAATTCCAATGTAAAATTATAGGTACCACACCAGTAGATCAATTGAATAAAAATAGAATTAGAGTGGTGGCCTTTTTGAATAGGAATTAGCATGACAGCCTCGATGTGTAGAAATGTAAGAGAAAACCGACACACTCGCACGAGGTAGGAGAGGTGTTTCAGAATTCACTAGCACTCATAATCTCATAAGTGTAGGATGATATCGAATATCTCTCGCTCGTCTGGCCTGGAATCTCAAGAGACTTTGCCAGCGTCTCCAGGCATCAGGTACAGAGAGTACATTTTTCGTATATCTATTGACATATTGATCTATCATTTCAACCATACTTTAGGTGAGTAGTTATAGATATAGTATGAGTTATTAGAAAAGTAACATAACCGATAGCAAAAGAAAAGTAAGGATGAATATGAGTTCTTTGTTTATGAGTAGCTAGGAGAGCACAGTCCTCGCGTGAACTGAATAGTTTATGCGTTACTAGAGTAACAAGAGTGTGTATCCAACCATAGAAAAAAAAAGCGTTAGACACAGTACGTGTTTGAAAATAGTATACTAGAATAAATATGAATGTTACGAACGAAACATAGAAACAAGGCAACTGTGAACTGATCTCGCTTTACGTAAGCGAGAGATAAACCTCAACCTGATATGTAAGGAAAGCTAAGAAGTGTGCCCAAATAGACGGAAGGTGAACATGCTCTGTACAAAATATTTAAATACTTTATTGTAGTAGCACATAGATCATAAATGACTATACTTTATCGAAAATATGAAAACGTGACGCTAAGCTATGACACTCAATACTTAAGTTTAGCAGTTACTTATGTGTTTGAAAGTTGAGCGCGTTGGGTAACTTTGTTGTATAATGTTAACAGTTTATCGAGTGATGTATGATGAGATTAGCTATGGTCTGGGATATAAGTGTATGTGGTATGTATACATTTAATATTTATTCTAATAGTTACTATTCAGACCTAAATAGTTAAGCTAATCTGATGTATGGTAGTAGTTATACCTGTTGTGAGAATGAACGATGTAATTAAAGAGTTGGGATTCGATGAACGTATTTATGATGAGTCTCGATGTGATTGACGAAATGAGAAGGGAGAAAAATGATATGAGTATACATATATATATAGTTGCTAAATGTTACCTCACGTCACACTGTGTGTGCATTGATGAAAATAAGTACAAGTTAATAACAGTTTGTGTATGAAGAATATAGCGTTGAAAAAGTAGAAATATAGAGTGTGTAAGCTCTTTTGCGGCAATGTTATGTGTGAAATTACATACCGAGCCGTATAGAAGTGAACTCACACTTTGTAAAATAGATAACAGGGTAAATTATGATGTCAGTCTGTGTAAGTTGTGTACCGTTTGTCTTTGTAATTTATTTTCTTTAGTCATGTTACCGCTATGTCAGTTTATTGATGTCGAAACTTTATTACGTTAGAGTATATTCCTTGATCTCAGTATGATAATAACCAATGTTGTGATTAAATTTTAGTTAAAATTACAATGTTAAATATAAATAACATTTTTATGTTAGAGATATGCTTGACATATAGATTAGATTAGGTTACGAATTTTTCTGCTGCGAAGTGACACAAATATAAAATGTTACTTTGAGTTGTTGTGAGATGACGAAGACTATAGTAATAGGTGTGATGTCATTGATTGGACATAATGTATCGGCCATAAGGTGTAATTGATGTGCTGGTGTCGTTGGTACATTAAAGATCTAGTTTTTGTTGAAGCAGCTTTATACATTAGGTGCTTATGCCTTCACTCAGGCAATGAGGGAAACATGGTAACCACATCAGTTTACTGACTCCATATCATGTGAATCGAGAGTACATTCCCAACTTGTCCCGTTGTTGAGTTCTATAAATGTGTTGTGTAGACATATTGCTGTGAGACTCCGAGACACTAATTCTCACAAAAAGGTGAGAAAATATCTGTATATGTGTTATGAAAATGAGTTCATAGACGAGTAGTTACGTCTTTTGTAGTTCGCCGTTAAATGTAGCTGTATGAACTTTAGCTTTCGTTAAGTGCTTTAAAAGTTCTTTCGTATACTAGTTCTTCTATCTAACATATTGTGTGTTTTCTGTAAGTCTGATATGTTTTTACAAACACGCGTAGTTATCACTCTCCTCCTCATTCTTGTGAGATTGTAGTATCAAGATGAGTTCAGATGATGCATAATAGAATACTTTAATGAAAATTTGTTTGAAAACTTTATATGTATACTGAAGTACTATATTATGCGCTGTATATAATTCTCAGTATTATAATGAATAATTTGTTTTTATTATATGTTATGTTTAATTATTTCCATAAAATTATAACTATATTACGAAATATTTTAGATATCTTGAACAATTAAATATATAATAGAATCCTCAATAGAATCAAGGATGGACAGGTAGATGGTAGCAGTAGTGTATATGGTGTATATTTGATTTACTGATATTAATCATATTATAGGTATGTAAAACTATATGACAAATTTTATTAAGTTATAAAAAATTTGACTTATAGAATCAATATAAGATCTCACAAATTGATCGATAAATCAATAGATCTAAATAGATCACAAATAACCAAGTAAGGTATGGTTTGAATTGGTAGTTGATTTACTTGAAATTTACGATTTTAGGGTATTAAACTGACAATATTTTTTTAGATTTAAATTGAGTTCTATGAATTCAATAGTAGTAATTCACATATTAGATCAAATAAAGTATAATCAAGGTATATATATTTATATTATAATGAACTAATGAATGAATGGATTAGACTGAGTGAGTATGGTATCTGATATGATATTTAACTAGTTTACTAGCTTTTAATGTATAGTAAAAAAAGTTATAATATTTGTGTAAATTATATATAACAAATAAAAGAATATAGAAATTTTAATTTATTATATGATACTTATTATATTTATATTAATTATTTTTATTATTATTATTTTTCTTGATATATATGGTACTGAAACTATTATTTTCGAAATTTACTATAGAACTCACTATATATAAAAAAATATATAAAGACACCAATATGTTATATAATTACTATCAATAAATTAAATAAACTCTATAAATGATCAACGCTACCACGGAAAGACCTAAGTCACCAGTGCAGTCTTATTACTACTCACCTTACTCCTCTGTAGTCTAAACTCCTTCTCACTTTTCCTTCTTTTATTCATCCTTCATTCCTATCATTACATTATCCTTCCTTCTGAACCTCTGTTTTTATTGTCAACTCTTGCTACTTTTATTTTCACAGTCAGACCCCCCTTTACAAAGGGGCGGTTCTAGACACCCTATACGGTATACCTATTAATAATCACACAATATAATTATAGCTGAAGTATATATATCACTACGGTTGATCTCTCACAGATAACCCACATAACACAACCAATATTGTGTTAGTGACCGAATAGTATATTAACTCTTCACTTGGTACCAACTCCGCTGTAACGTGTGCTCCCACTATGATCCACTCACACACTCTCTAAGATGACTGCTGTACTGGATAGCCACTATACGTAACCAACTCATATGTCCAGTACTGTCCCTTTACTTGTACTTGACAAGAATATACCTATAGACACTCACTAATCCTAGCATAATTAGAACTTCTGGTAGATTCACTTACTTACAAATAAAATTTTAGTACCAAATATTTTATCGAACAACCTTCGATTTTTTAATGTTAATATAGTTGTAGTGAGGTGATCCAAATATTTTTATTATAGCTAATACTCACTCCAGATTAACCTCCTCAGTATAATAACTCTTACTTTAAAACTCCAATGTTTATAGTAATAGATATATATCGGTAAGCTCCAATATATATTAGTGATATATGTATGATTAGCCCGGGGGAGTTCCCGCCGACAACTTGCGAGCGGCTGGGCCTCCTCCTCCTCCTAAAGGAAGAGTTGGACTAGGATATAAAATACCGTGTAAAAGCCCACCAAAGCCTACCACCGCCTACACCTCCAACCATTTCTCAGGTTGTGTGCAGAACGATGGGTTTTAAATTATTTTTAGTGAGTAAATTAAATACAGATATGAGGAAAATTAAAGAAGATGGCTAGAAGTCTCTACAGAAATAAGATAAGTGGCTGGAATAGAAAGGAGACATACCATACAACGTAAACGATTCGATCTGTAGGAACCAATTCCCATTAATTACTCTCGATCACAAAATTATCATGTCGTAGAATGAAGTTATTATTAGGCACCTCCCTTGTATTGCGAGGGCGATCACGCTAAATGGAATAGTTTGAAATGCGAATACTAGTGGCGTTGACTTTTTCATCTGAAGTTATCAATTCTTAGGAAGAAAGAATTGATTGTAAATATTATAATGCGAGATAAAATTAATAGTTGTCGCACAACGTTTACGTATACGCATAGAGTAATAGAGGCGTCAAGAGAGTTAGATAATATAATAGAGTAGGTGAGAACAGTATTATATTAATCATCTTAGCTTTTAGACTTCAACATCTAATTCACTAATATAGATTAGGTTTATGGAGCCAGAAGCCCCCAGATGGTGAGAAACAGTACTCCAAAACATAGGAGCGTATAATAATTCCTACATTAATTAATAAATGAGAGTAGACTGTTTATGCATTAATGAGTGAGGAGATAAAAAAATAATCCCGCAAAACCTGAACATTAGAACTACCTACTATGTTTCTTTGAGGCCACTTTATCAACCATTGTTGAAATTTGAATAGGTCTCCAAGATAATTTTTTGTTTTAATGTTATCAGACCTAAGAAATGTATATATGTTGTCAACAGTGAGTGAGAACGTTAATTAAGAATACCACGTGCCTCACACTGAAAAAAAATATTAGCTCGAGGGAATCAAAGAATTAGAGCGGGAATACTCTCTTAGAACGAGGGATGACTAGTGAAAACCCCGAGTAGGTTAGATGTCTCTATCCTATAAGCATGTGGATCTCTCATATACACCACCAGATAGTGTTTGGGCGCGCCGCCAGCGGCGGGGACAGAGACCCAGTCCAGCGCATGCGGCACAGAAGATGCTCACACATCAGATTGCACACGCGTGGACACAGGTGACGAAGACGCGAATCGTTTCAGTGCGTTGGCGCACTCGCGCAAAAGAGGAGCAGATTTTCGAAATGAGTGAAAAAGAATGGAAGAGTTGAGTCATCGCGATTAGAGTACGGGAATGTCACGACGTTTACGAGGAAAACGTACAGAGTCCGGAACCGGAAGATCTCTGAAAGCTCGGAACGAGAGCCACGGAGATAAATTTCGAAGGAGGACACACACGAACAAGCATGACCTATGGAAGAAGCACGCACCTATCCCATATAACATGAAGATCACGCTAGCGATATATAGATCTCGCCCTCCTATTTTTCACCACTCGAGAGAGAAAATATAATAATAATAAATAATAATATATAATATATGAATATAATGGAAATAAATAATGACAGTACAACAAGAATGAGATGAGAATAAAATATATTACTATGTCAATAAGAAAGTAAATGAAGTCAAATAATAGAAGAAAGAAGGTAAAAACCCATAAAGAGTAAAGGAAGTTAGAGATTACTGACAAGAGTCCCATATGTATCAGCATACATTACATAGACACATCTACCTCCGCATATTGTCCTCACACACTAGAAAAGCAAGATGATCAGGTCCGCAACCCTCCCATCCGGAAACTCTTTGGTTAGGCCCAGTTAAGCCTGTCGAACCACACACCCATAAGACATATCCATATTTAAGTTCTTATCCTTATAAGGTCAATGAAAGTAATTCCATAATAAATTACAGATCTAAGATTAGTTTGATAAGATATTAGTATAACCAGTATTGACTCTTAGCGTCGTAAAGCCATAATATCTGATGATCTTAAGAAATAAGGTTGAATAGAGACTCCAGTAAATGATCCATGGAAATGAGAGTTTTAATATAATGAGTAAGTATCAATAAGTAATCTATAGATATTATGATAATAACATAAGGAGAGCTATTAATTATGATGACACATAGTTGAGGAAGGATACAGAGCGGAATCATAGCCCTTTTTACTTGGATATTTAGTGTTAATTGAGTATAATAAATGACCCGGCAGAATCTCAGTCATGAAGACTTTTATAAGCACACTAGACGATAGAAATGTATCCCTATGCGTAGTTTATCTAAAGCCAGGATTTCAATGAAAGTGTTTAGTAAGAGTTTATACGAACTGCGGACAAGAGCGGAATGGTCACAAGTTAATATCGGAAGCACCATTCCCTCGAGATGAACCACTTACAGGAGCTAGAGTCAATGCCTATATTTCCTCCGAGTTGTGAGCTATACATCTATAGTATACTACTTACCTATTGACAACTTAGATTAGATCTCAGATTATATCTTAATATGAGCCACTATTATATTATATTATATATCCGAACTAATGAGCGTTATAATCACTAGGAGTAAAGAGCATATTAGTAAGACCTATATGAGTAGGAGATGAAGCAGTGATATAGAGGTATAAAATGTTAATCGGAATCGTCCAGGTAGCTAGAATTAGATGAAAAAAAGGAGGTTACCGTAAATAGAGATTTAGCTACTTTTCGAGTAGGAAGCAGTTAGGACTATTATACGAACCGAATCAAGAGCGAATAAATGTGATTAATATGAATAAAGGCTTAGAATTTACAAAAGTTTTTAGAGATGTTTTTGCAAGAGGTCCAGAAATTTGTTTATCTAAGAGTAAGCGAGATGTCAATATAGGTATAATGATCGCAACAAACTAATTTCTTTTAAGTGAAAGCTGACGTCATAGTCACTTGAGTTTCTGAATTAATAGCTACTACAAACGATTCCGAAGCAAGTAAATGAAATTAGTAAGAGTGATAGGTAGATATCAGAGTGTTTTCTAATTATAACACGATTAAATGAGTACTTAAATTAGTCTCTCTCCTGATAAATGGAGCGAGAACATTATATCTCCCATATCTGAAACCAATGGAGTTTATTGTAGAAAATTAAGATTTTAGATTGAGAATGATTAGGATAATGAACTTGCTCATACCCTCGTACGATTACTAGCTCACTACCTTTATTTACTAAGCGCGCTGACCGAATGCGTCTTACTTCCGTAGTCAAAACAAGATTCGCTCAAGCATAGTTTGCAAAGAAACGAGCAACGCCCCTACAATTAAGTCACCGAATTATTAAAAGTGCACAGAAGAATGCTCGATTATGTAGATCTAATTTTTAATTAGTGCGAGAGCATGCTAGAGTGTGACAAAGAGTTGCCACAACCCATATTTGATTATGAATGCTAACTATTCGATATTTAGGATCAGACACTCATTGATCCTTTATACGTGCAGAGTAATATATAGTGAGTCACACTTCACAGAGTTTATATAAGATATCTCCTTTATTAGTCGAGAAGAGAGGATTGTTATCTAATCTTGCGTCGTAAACATCCATTTAACACTCCTATAGTTCTTGTGTTTCGTAACGAAACGTTGGTTAGGAAGCAGTACTATAACGATGAGTATGTGTGTTATGAAGTGGATTGTCTTCTTCTTAATTATGACCTTTCGCTCTTGAAGTTTCAGATTTCTAAATTTTCTGAGTACGATTAAAGATTGGAGCCTTGTTTCACCTTCTCCTTCTCCTATTTTATCACAAGTTTAAGACGAGTAGTGGTGAAGTCCATACTCCACTCAAGAGTGTTAGTAAATGTACGTATTCTCGTAATATACTCGGCAGTAACTCTATATATAGAAGTGCATCTCTAGATAGTATATATAAGTATTGCTATATATGCCATAGGAGTGTATTTTGGCAAAGATAATATCAGTACTCCACTATAGAGAGAAATGATTAATAATAGATAAATAGAATATAATTCAATAAAAGAATGGAATGAGAAAACTGTTACTATATAAGATAAAGATGAAAATAATAATAATAATTAATGAAGAACAACGTGACAAGAATGATAATAAATAAGTATTAAAATAATGAAGTAATAATAATAAAAATAACTAAATTGATAATAAATATAATTAAATGCGTAAGTAAGTTAATAGGGATAAATAAAAGAATATTAATATTAAAGTAACACAACATAACAATTACGAGAAAAATATATAGAGATAGAGAATCACAAAAAAATTACTAGAAGATCAGTTGTTTACTTGAGTAAGTGATATTATGTTTATTGAAGGCACAGACTCCACCATTTAGTCTGAAATTATAGGAAAAGTTTTTAGTTGGAGATATTAAGTTTATTCGTGAAAAAAGAATCCCTGGCTAGCTGGGTCTTCAGACAGTAATAAAATGTTAGGTTAGAGATTAGCGAGGTGATATTCCACAGGCATTCGATGGTTAGCTTCTTCAGCCACGAACGTTGGGCAAAGTCAAATAGGAACCTCAGCCTACGCCCACCCCTACATCTTCTCTGTCCAGTCATTCAAACAGACAGCCTCACAAACAAACACACACAATCGACCATACACAGCCCACCCAAAAAAAAACCACTGAATTGGGTTTTTATTAAAAAAACCGCGCCCACACAACAAACACACACACACACACACACACACACACACACACACACACACACACACACACACACACACACACACAGATCACGTACAAAAAATGATAAAGTAAAAAAAAATTAAGCAAATAAATGATATAAACACATTGAAAACCTTAAAAATAAAAATTATTAAAATTTATGATTATAAAAATGGAAACAAGACTACTATCTAAATCAGTATTTTGGAGTATAGCAAAAAATTTAAACATTATTTTATACATTAGTTTTTGTTTTAAATTTTATATGAGTTTGATATATGATTCATGCAAATGTAATAACTTTTGGTATGTTTCGGATAACTTTTTAACTTTAGGGAGAAAAAAAAGATGATTTTTGAAAAAAAAAAAAATTAAACTTACAAGAATTATCAGTATATTTGCGGCTATGTTTAAGTTTTTTTTTTATAAAACATGTGTATGGCAAGCATTTTAGTGAAATCCGCTTGCAAAAACCTTTGTAGTTTAGCAGAAATTTACTGTTAAAAATTGCTGGTTAAAATGCTGGTTCATGAAATTTTGGAAGAAATTACACAAAATCTAAACATGATTTCACAAGTGTCCTCGAAACAAATATTGTAGAGCAATCTTTCTTCTTTCGAATAGTGTATATTTTATCCAAATAAAATTATATCAATATTTCAACCCATAACCTCCCATTAACAAAAAATATTTAACTTCGCCCCTCAAATTTTTACTCTGATTCTAGCTAAAGAATTTGATACAAAAGACACAATGGTATAGCGACTGAGCCGCGATGCAAAGGTGTAGGGTTCGATTTGTCTTCGGAATCATTGTTAGCAATTACCTGGAGTACTTTCCCTCCAAGATTAAATGCAAGTTGCGGACTTTATATTAAAAAAAGTAAATTGAGTTTGTTTCAGCATGTCTTTCAAATAATTACCATATTTATAGAAATGAAAAGCATTTCGATCCGCATTAATAAAAATTTTATTTATTACAACTTTCGCACAAAATATAAAAAAATTCTTCTCACGATGGACCTATGTTGCAAGAAATAATGTTTGAAAACTCTCTCTCTCTCTCTCTCTCTCTCTCTCTCTCTCTCTCTCTCTCTCTCTCTTCTCTCTCTCTCTCTCTCTCTCTCTCTCTCTCTCTCTCTCTTATTAAAATGTATTTACTAAAGTGGAAATATGATATAAGTTGACAGTAAATAAATTGGTTTAGTGAGGTCACCAAGAAGGCATTAAATATTCGTTCGTTATGCGTTTATATCACATCTGGGAAATACTCTTGCGTATTTTAAATTTGCTGCTGAATTTAATCTTCCTCACGTTGAAGTTTGTTTCTAAAATTATCTGCAATATGTGTGTTATTTGGGACCGACGTTTTTTTCTTGTTTTTTATTTTTTTATTTTTTTGGTTTTTTGTTTTTTATATTACTATTTTATTATATTTTATACCCTTTCTTGTATCGGGCTCTTCATATAGATAATGGAAACCACTTAAAAAAATAAAATAAACTGACATGCTTTCAGAAACCAGACATTTCTGAAACCAAAGAAAAGTGTACTATTATTAAGATTAATTAGATAAATAGTGATCAGGCTTTTCAATAATTTATCTACGAGGCAACATAAAAAAAATAATCTGAAGATCTTTCTAGTAAATTACTACATAATCATAATATTACTGTTTCAACATAAACGCTTAGGAAACACCTAATGCCTAAAGCCCTAGGGACTAAAGCTTAGATTCTAGTGATGATTATCCAACTCAGTATTAAAGATAACTGCTACAACTAGCAAAACAATTCACTCTAAAATGGGTTGCATGTTTTTTTAGAGGCCTTTCAGATCGTATGCATCTTGACCCAATTTTATCAAAAACAACCCTTATTGATACATAGTTCTAAGCATAACTACATAGCCATTTCACTAAAACTACTTGAATATTTAGTTTGGATTGACTTCTATGCATTGACATGGGTGGTTTAATTAAAATTAGGTCGCAGTCCATACGATCGATATCAAAGGTTTGTGATAACAATGCAACCCATTTAAGGGTGAAAGGCCTCTAAAAAAACATGCAACCCATTTTAGAGTGAATTGTTTTGCTAAATGTAATAGTTATCTTTAATACTGAGTTGGATGATCATCACTAGAATCTAAGATTTAGGCCCTAGGGCTTTAGGCATTAGTTGTTTCCTAAGCGTTTATGTTGAAACAGTAATATTATGATTATGTAGTAATTTACTAGAAAGATCTTTAGATTATTTTTTTTCTAGTCATAGAAGTAATTTTCAATACTTTCAGAGTGTTAAGAAATCTTCAGTTACCTTCCTGAATCCCATCCGGTATTAAAGATAACTACTGTCTTGCTAGGGAATTTGCCATTGTTCTTCACCCAATTATCGACA
>JABUQX010050815.1:35000-42500 GCA_015478945.1 Trachelipus rathkii
ATATATATATATATATATCTTCTTCTTTTTCTTCATCTACCTTTTTTTCCCCAAGACTGGGAGTAAGGTGCGTGACATGCATCGGAAAAGAAAAAGCAGTAGAAGATTATGACAAAAGTCGAAAAGAAATACCAGCCTTACCGCCCCTTTTATGCCCACTGGTGAGAACTCGACGTAGTCAGAAAATCCACCCTAGAGCTTCACGGGACCGCGACGGACCCCCATTATGGTAAATCGTCAATGTAAGGGTTCATCCCTTTTCCCTTTGCCCAGATGGGCCACAACCATACCCCTTCACAAAACCCCGCCATTTACTAATATTAAGCACCTTTATTCTCGCCTCTGCCAAACTCACATTTCTCTCCTTCAAATACGTTTACTGCGCTCAATCACTTTTTCTCGGTTCTCGCCAGCCGGGTGGTTCCAACACACTCTCAACTATACATCCGCTTAACCAACCGACTATCTTCCATCCTTTCCACATGACCAAACCATCTCAACATACTTTCATTTATTCTCTCATTTACTCCTTTCTTCTCACCACACAACTCTCTAATACGTTCATTCCTCATTTTATCAATTCTTCTCACACCTAGCAAGCCCCTAAGATTGTCCATCTGAACACATTGAACTTTATATCTATACTTCTTATTCCATATCATAGTCTCACTAATATACAATAACACAGGTAACAACATACCCTCATGTAAAACCCTAGCACACTCAAGACCTTAGTCCTTTTACATTCACCACGATTTAATTGCACCAGCCACCTTCCTGCCATTCACAACTTTCCTACTACATTCTGCATCATCCGTTCCCTTTCTCATCGACATATACCCTAAAAATATTTAAACTCAGACACTTGTTCCAGCTGCTCACCAATTTCAAACATAACTTCACACTGAGGACTGTCCTCACCTACAACAACCATAACCTTACTATTATCTACGTTTACTTTCCAAACCCCTCCTTTACACACCCTGCGCCAAATCTCCTCTAACCAATCCCATAAACACTCTTCAGATTCGCTCACACAAAAACCAAATCATCCGCAAATTAATAGTAGGGCACCCTCCACTCATCTCCCATTCTTCATCATACTAACACCATTTCCTGCCACCCCATCTCTTATTCTTTTATAAGCCATCCATATTACAAATTGAATAACCAAGGAGACCAAACACAAACCCTGTCTCACTTCCGCTATTTAATACTAAACAATCACCTTTAAACCCATTTATTCTTACACACGTCTCACTATCTGTCATACATACTTTTGATTCCCATTCGAAGCCTACCACAACACCACCCTATATCACTGACAACCTGCAAAAGAGCTTCCCATTTAACCCTATCAAATACGCCCTGTTGCAAATTCAATAAACCTAAATAATTTTTTTCCTCTCTCCCCATTTTCTCAATCATTTGGTTTCACAATGTTAAGATTTGATCCACACATCCTCTACCCTCCTAAACGTCACCTTGTTCTTGCACACAATGCAGTCCTTCAGTCACTTCGACGCTACTCTTTCGAACCAAAATCCAGCATATGTCTTCCCTACAACACTCAATAAACTTATTCCCTATAATTTTCTAAACATTCCAGTTATCTCCTTACCTTATATAATTCTACTATTATTGCTCTCCCTCCAATCCTTGGAACACACCTCCCATAACGCTTTATTCATACAACTTCCAAATCCAGATCAAATCACCATTTCGCCTCCGTTCTTGATCTTTCACCAGTAATTTCATCTATACTTGCAGATTTACCAATTCTTCAACATTTCCACCACTCATTGTTAATATTCTTACTTCCTACTTTAGCCATCCAATTCTTCTTTTGCACTGTACCAATGGGCTTCTTCATTTGCTCCGCAGATTTGGCTAACTTTTTCACATTTACGGTGATTTATCTTGCGATCGGTCTACATACTTATCCCTTATTTACTTGCTTCACGTTAATCTTCTCACTCTTAATTTTAACCCACTTCCTTCCGTATAACCTTCCTTCTCCATCGCAAACCCCCCACTAAACTTAATTTTCATAGAAAACATAATGTCTGATAATCCATTCTAAACCCCTCACTGATTTAACATCCCACACATACTTCAACATCTCCCTTCTTACCAACACAAAATCATCATACTTTTCACTTCGATACGCATCTCTACCTACACCTACTCTAGTATACTTATGGATCCTCTTGTGTTTAAGAAAGTATTACTTACACACATACCCTCTTTCCTCATAGAAATCAATCACTTGCTAATAATTCTCTCATTTTCTCCCGACCCTGCAAAACCACCTGTTTATGCATACCATCCCCTTTTTGTCACCTATCAACATTCAGGTCCCCAACACACTATCAATCTGATAGCTCCTACTCCACTCCATCCAAAACAATCATTCAGATTATCACCAAAAAAATCGTACTCTCTTCAAAGTTTCCCTCAGATGGATCCCATACGTCCACAACTCACACTACCTTGACCTTTTCAAACTTAAATTTAACATTATAATTCTAATTAGGACTCACACACACAAGCTCTGTACACGAGTCCTCTCAAAATTGCAACTCCTTCTCTCCCCCTCTCAATCCTCCACCCCAGCACACACACATTTCACCACCACACCATTTCTTTTCACCGTTTCTTTATCTTTGTTTTCAGTCACAGCGAGGCAGATCAAATTTGGCCTTTCTAAATACATACATCACCTCTCCTCCTCTTTCTGTCCATCTCCTCAACATTTTTTCCTCTGACATTCCATTGTACCCATACGAATTTCATTCATTTTGCTGAAAGATAGAAGGCCGTTTTCGGCGATCACGACCTTCTCCGAGGCCTGCATTAGCATTCCTAGCAAAAGATAAGTAGTAGTGGCAGCCAACCCAACCTACCACCGTCCTTTAGTCGCCTTCTACGACAGGCATCGATGTGGGCAATTTTTTCTCCCCCACACATAGGGATATGAGTAGTAGGGATGTCTATAAGGTGTTATCCTAGAAGAGGGGTGTGTACTTTAAGATATGTGTATATGATATGTGGATAAATGGTGGTCAGTAAAGATGTTGCCTGGAGGGTGAGTGTGTAAAGAATATGAACGCAAAAGAGAAAGACGCACCATTAAAATGGGAGCTATATATATATATATATATTATATATAAATATTATATATATATAATATATATATATATATATATATATATATATATATATAAATATATATATATAATCTTATTATTATATATATATATTATTTTATAAATATATAATATATATTATAGAAGGTGCCACGGAGTTCCCAACGGGTCCCATAGGGAACGTCTCGACATGTTCCCATTTAACTTTTTCTTTAATTTGTGAAGGCAATTTTTGGGCCATTAAAACACCCAATATAGTAGAGCTAGTTTCGTCATTGACGGTCATGCCCTTGACTTTTAAAGATTCGACATAGCAATGTACATCGGCTTTAAAAGCATACAAATCAGAGTATTCATACTTGGGAGGGGTTAATGTAGTTAATTTTAATATTAAGGTCTCCTTGACCTTTGCGGGGCTATCGAAATCCTTTTTAAGAAGACCTCGAATAACTTTATAATTATCACCGGTGATGGCATAGCCAGATACCATCTGTTTTGCTGTGCCTTGAAGGCAATCCAATAATAAATCGAGTTTACTAAGGTCAGAATAATTCTGACTTCCGACATAATTTTCAAATGATTCAATGAAAGAGGCATATTCCAAAATATTGCCACTAAAAGTAGGTAGTTTTTTAATGGGGCGTTTAAATGCTTCCGGCTCTTTAGGGGTAGCCGGAGCAATCGGTGATGCAGGACGCGAAGCTGGTCGCGAAGGTGGTTTAGTAAGGTCTTTAATTTGATATTTAATGTCATTAATGGTTTTTAATAGGTTGGTATGCCTTGAGTAATTTTCTTCATCATCGATCAGTGAATTCTCATCGTCCAAAAATTGGGCGATGTTATCGTCAATTTCAGCTAATTTAATATCTAACTCTTCTAAATGAGTTATAGTATATTCTAAGTCCTTAATTTGAGTGTTTGGATCTAATAATTTATTATTGGCCTCGTTAATAGCCTTGGTAGCACGACTCCGTAATGTTTTACGTGATTTTTTGTGTGCCCCATAGACTTTGAGGTCACTATCTGATAAATCAGACATGGGGGAAGCCATTTTTTAATCAAAAATTTTTTTTTAAAAATATATAAAGAAAAAAAAATATGTCTTCAGACACTAAAATATTAAAATATTTAAATTTATCAGATTAAATGTTGATTTATAATACAAGTACAATATAGATTGTACAAGTAAAAATATTGTACTAGTACAAGTACTTAGTACAAAAATAATGTCTTGAGACACAAAAATATTAAAATATTCAAAACTATAAGATTAAATGTAATTTAATGTTCAACAAAAAATGTTGAACCGATGAACCGGTTTCAGATGTACCGGTATAAAGCGCTGGAAAATTGTATAAAAATTTATACATGAAAGAGTGTCTCGTGACACTAAATAAATTCAAATTATAAACTATATTATTTTTATAAGAAAATATGTATATATATCGGATCACTCGTTGTGATATAAATACCTGTGTAAGGTTTGAACGAAAAATATATATATATATATATAAATAATTTTATGAATATTAATGTTATTAGAAATATTTAAAACTAACTTAATATTAAGTAATTGTGTTTATATTACACAAACAAATTTTATATAATAATGAGACTTAAAATTAAATGTTTACAAGGTGTATATTTTTCTATATACCACAAAAGGAAAAAAAAATGAAGTCCAAAGCTAACTAATAAAAATATATTTTATTTGATATATATAAAAAAAAAAAGTTTTTTATTATTTATATATATATATATATATATATATAATGTAATTTAAAAAATATTTTTTCTAAAATATTTTGAAAGGTAAATAACCGTAATGGCTACTTGTTTTAGTTTTATAAATTCTGATTGAAATTTGGATGTGAAAAACTGGAGACTATGTCTCTTGTAAGCTCCCACACAAAAAAAAATAAAAATAAAAGCCCCTACAGAGGGGAAAATATATTAAAGGGGAATAATATTAAGTGACACGAGGTCAAACAATAAAAAATATATTAGGGCGCTCTTAAATGGCACAAAAGGATTCAAAAAAAATTAAATTTTAAATGAAGAGGTGGTTTGAACACGATGGGCGCTACATAAAATGTGGCGCAAATTAAATGTTTCTAAATGGGGGCGTGAGTTAAAGCACGTTGGGCGCCACTTAAAATGTGGCGCAAATTAAATGTTTCTAAATGGGGGCGTGAGTTAAAGCACGTTGGGCGCCACTTAAAATGTGGCGCAAATTAAATGTTTTTATATGGGGGCGTGGGTTAAAGCACGTTGGGCGCCACTTAAAATGTGGGGATTATGACCTAGTCCCAGGTAGCTGGGCTAATGAAGACCAGATCACAAATTTAATCCACATTTCTTCCTGCTTCCAAACAAATCTCTGGCGCGGTACCACTTTCGCTCGATTAGTTTGGAAGTAGCCAATGAATAGTGGAATATAAATTTGTATATATATATACCAGGCGGTGGGTTTCGTGTGGACCAGAGGAATTACTATATATATATACAAGGGAATGAAGAATAATTATTGACTCTGTAATATACTGCTATATAGACCGAATGCCCATAAAAGAACCGAGTTTTATTTTATGATGATTTTGGGGACGAAAAAGTTTTGTTGTTTATTAAATTTAAATCGAAATTTATTTTCAATATGTTCTTATTGAAAATTTACTGAGTTTATTTTTAAAAGTAAGTCGCTTCGATGTTTGAGATTATAATTTTTTATTACGTAGTAATTTCTGAATTTCCGAATATGTGTAATCACGTTATCGAACAAGATGTAGTATAATTTTTCGAAGTTGAAAAATATATATTTTCGGAAGTGGACAAAGATGAAAAAAACTCTGTCAATCTCCGAAGATAATGAAACAATAAATATAACAACAATACTTGTTTGATAACGTCGTTAACAATAAAGTATACTACTAAGACTTTCTATAACTAGTACTACGAAAGCATAATAATAATTAATATAATAATAATAATAATAATAATAATATATAATAATAATAGAAAGCAGTATACTAGCTACACAATAATTAATTCAATAATAATAATCAATAACAATAATAATAATATAGATAATATTATTTAATAGTAATTATTAGTAATTAATTTACCAACAATAATTATTAAAAATGTAGGAATAGTCTTCTTTGAAGACACAAAGGTGTCTCAATAGAATGACAGTCTCCAATGTAATAACTTTACTTTGGGTTCTTATTGCGTTTCACCTCTAGTACAGAGAGCGGAATATGCAATGAAGAATCCAAGAAGCAAATGTTTACTTATGGACACTATTTATTACTACTTAGACAGGGGTGAAGCCTCTGTCTGGGGATTTCTAATATTTGCTCCACCACCAGGAATACTAAGATTACCAAAACCACTATAATTACAGTTTATCATGCACGGAAACTTTTGACAGCGCAAAATGTCACACAAGTTCCAAAAAACTCGCTATGTTTTACCTAATTAATTTTATTATTTCACGACAAAAATTTAGGGATGTATATATATATATATATACATGGGAACCATCAACTGATGGTTGGTAATTATAAAAATTATAATTTATACTCTGCAAATATTAAATTTCAATATTTGAAGTGAACACAATCGTAAATTACAATTCCGACCTGTTCACATTCGTGATGTATTTCTGAGACCGCGTGACATTAAGAGCGCGTGACATTAAGAACGCGTGACATTGAAGTCGTGTGACATTGAAGTCGCGTGACATTGAAGTCGCGTGACATTGAAGCCGCGTGACATTGAAGCCGCGTTGACACTTTTTATTTTTTAATTTTCTATTATTTTCTGATAAATATTTATGGGTTTATGTATATTTTCTAACAAAAATATATATATAAGGAGTGATTTCCAATTACAATATTTAAAGGGGGAATATTACAATGACATTTTTACGATGAATTTTACTCTTTCAATTTCTACGTTTTTGTTTACTTTTATTCACTCTATATTAAATTTTTCCCAAAATCTTTTACTTTTCAATTTTTCCCTTTAGCTTTTTTGCTTACTTTTTTGAGTGCGATTTTAAATATTTGCATGTATAAAAAAAATAAACAAAAATTCAGTGTACATCACGTTGGGTAAAAAAAAGGTGTGTGTAAATATCATACTTTTAAGCTTTCACCGAAAAAAGAGGGAGAATAAAAGAATAGATAAAAACCTCGAAGATTTCTTCCACCTATCAATAAAACTGGACATCTAAATTTAAGACGAAATAAAAAGGTTAGGTTGAAAGGTGATTGACGCGGATTTTTAATATTCAGTGATGAAAACCGAATGACTAAAAAAACGTGGGCCAATCGAATTTAATTCAACC
>JABUQX010050815.1:50000-67588 GCA_015478945.1 Trachelipus rathkii
TTTTATATTTTATTTATTATTTCATTAAATTTTTTTCATTTATTATTAATTATTAAGTTTAATAGATTCTTCCTATCTAAAATTTTACTATGATTCCAAAAATTGTATTCCTTTTCGCTGTTAGTCTTATTGTGTAGTTTTTGAGAAATTTTTTTTTATGTTTTGTTTATTTTATATTTTTTTTTTTTTTTTTTTTTTTTACATTGTCCTAGCTAAACTTGGACCAGCATTCCAGCTCAATGTTATTCCGTTTTTACGTGTTATTGCCATTAATCACGCATTTAAAGGATTACATATGAAACCGGTGATATAATGAAAAGCTGACCGGCCACCTATTTATTAAGAGAACCGTTTTATGTTTCTGACTCATAAAACTAAAGTAAAAATGAAGATTTTCTATTAAATTTTGCTTTAAATATCCACTCACACTACGGCTCGAGACCGTGACGGGGAACTAATGAGGGGGGACGTTTTCCAATACCCGGTAGGGTGCGGGCTGAGAAGGGAGATAACTCTCCGCTAGTAGGCTGTACTAGATCTCAACAATTTAGGCCACAGAGCGTGGTGGTTCTCGAGAGAGTCACGACACTCCCCCGGATGGAGGGAGGAGAAATATATGGCCAACCTCTGAGTTGTCCGCACACGGGAGAGGGTCGAGTGAGAGATATCCAAGAACCGAGGACTCTCGCTCTCGCTATCTGATGAGGCTATAAACTAACATCCCTTGGGTGTATTTCTCTTATGTTAAAATGAAAAAAGAGAAGCATTATCTTTACCATTTTCATCATCATTTATTATTATCTGAGAAACAAACAAAGGTCTCTAAATAGGACTTCTAAACTCAATAAGATTATAAACCAATTAATAATCACACAAATACTCTCTCTATTATTCATATATTTAACTTTTTCACTCTCATATTTTCTATGATGAATATTTTACACACTCAAGGATATCTCAACAGAGTATTCGCTCTATCGCTGAGTCGTCGATTGTGACGTGTTGTTTTGTGAAGCATATGTTTTGTTTATATCGTTACTATTGATTTTATCTATTATGTTATATCGATATTTGTATATTTTTATGATGTCTCACACTCTGCTGCCCAAGAGCCACAATTTTGTGACACGCATTCTCCAGCACTAACTCGATATTCCGTATATTATATCACTGTAGCCTTTAATAGTTTCTATTACAGATACAGAGTATGATGCGATATCATCCTGGAGAGGCTGCATACAGTTACATATATAATACATACTAGATATATTATATATAATCGATAGATATATGATTAAATAGTATATTATTATAATAACACTATAACTGTGAAGGGATATTATATAAATAGCTATATAACGTATCACATACTAGGCTTAAGGGTAGATGAATAATAATTAATATAAAAATATAATTTTATATATATATATATATATATAATATATATGTATATATATATTTCCCAATTGGTAATTTAAATTTCTTAATATTCATCATCACGTGTAATGGCAAAAACAATGTGGAACATCGTTCACCGTTTGTGGCAAGGGTTTGGTGACTCAATTAAAAGCTTTATCAATTGGAAGAGATGGTGACTGAGTAAATCGACGAACAATTTTTATAGGTGACCATTTTGCGGTGTATTGAGAAGGATTAAGATACCACTCATGTCATATGGACATCTATCCAATCATACATCACCATGACAATCAAGTGGGATACCGTAGCAGTGAACGTATAGTGTGCATTATTTGACTTGCTTCTAACAACCATTGATTTTCAGTGATAAAGCTTCGAGAGAAGGTGTGTCCTTCTTATGTATTAGATTTAAGCTTAGTGGATTAGTGGGAGATTATGAGAGAGATGGCAAATCTCATGTGGCTTGAGCTCCCACAAGTTGCAGCTCGTATTCCTTGCGCCATATGAGAGAATGTTAATATTAAGGTCAGCTTGGAAAGTATTCTATTAATAACTGACATAACAAATAAACACTGAAAGCTGAATATTATTAGCACGGTGAAATACTCTATTTTATTCTTAGATAACTTGATGGCAGACTTCTATTCATCTCCAGAGTAGAAATGACGTGTATAGTGATTGACGAACACTTACAGATTATTAGGAGAAATAAAAACTATCGTCTATACACTGATTGGGATTAATGATTGAATAAATACACGCCTACTTCTTTCTATAATAAATGACTCTTGTAGTTTGTAGATTACTTGTGTGCTCATTCAGCGAGTATATGCAAACTGAAAATTTAAGATTTGAGGAGAACAATTTCTACTTGTTAAAATTAGCTTGTTCACAAGACTCACTATTGAAGATCTGTTAGGTGTGGTATTTGTATTATAGGGATATCGGCATTCGAATTATAAAAAGTGTCGGTTCATAATAAGCTAACGTTATTTGAGTCATATGAGTTAGGTAGAGTTCTACATCGACTGATATTATCCCAAGTAGAGTACACTATAAGAATAGAGTTACACAAGCAGTCTATCTCTACTCAAAATTTAATATAGACTCTCGAGATATTCAGTTCAATTAAATTTTACTCTATCATCAATAAATGGTTGTTCTGGACAATAAAACAGTATGATGATAAACTTGCGTCTCCAATAGTATCAAAATAAAGAGTATGACATATGGATATATTAGGGGAGTTTGTTGGAGGTCACACGAAATAATTGTTAATTAAAACGATGGTTACAAAGTATCGCAATATCAATAATGATTTTACATTACATTTGTGTCGAAAGTGAGAAAATTAGGTCATAGTAATGACAGTACAACGATGTAGCATGTTAAGTATACTATCGCCTTATAAAATTTTGGTTGAGTAAATTTGTTGATCTCTCGCGAAACTCTGTTCCTGCATTTGATCCATGTCAGCTCCTGCATCAACAAAACCAAGCGCTTCTCAGCTTCGTATATTGAATTTGCGCCTAAATCATCGATAGTTGACTCAGGTGGATCCGTTGGTATGTTCAATATATAGATAGTCTTCACTTGGGTTCATCGAGTCGTAAATCTGGCAATGATACTATACTATCAAAGCCTTATGCTGGTATATTTAGGGGGCTGGAATGCCAAAATAAGTTGCCGTATAATTGCATGAATTTACTTATCTAATTATACTATTATTGTTGCCATTTTAATATTTCTTTTATTGTTGCCTTCGCTCTGTTATTGTTATTTAGATCTTCACATATCATTTTATTAATTGTATATATTGACATTTATTGTAATTTTTCATGCAGCCTTAGGCGTATTGGGCATTTTTTTTTTTTTTTTTTTGGGGGGGGGGGTCTAACCTTTCCAACATTACACCAAAACAGTGGTTAAGAGGTATAGTTATAAAATTTTGAGTATATATTAACATTGATGTCGTATCTTTTGCGTTCTTGTACATGGTGTTTTTTTTTTTTTAGGGGGGAGACCCCCTCTTTCCTCCAAAGCAGTGGTTAGAGGTATATTTACCAAACTATGGGTGTATATTAACAATGATTTGAAATATCTTTTGTATTCTTTTTCACCAGCCTCAAGCAGGGTGGGATTTTTTTGGGGGCCCCCATTTACAACCTGGGGGTTAGAGCACTGGTGAAAGTTTTCAACTTTTGGATGTTAACACTGGGGTGGCCCAACTTTTTGTATTCTTGCCAACTTTTTATCAGCCTTAAGCTGGGTGTTTTTTTTGTTTTTTTTGGGGGGAGGGGGAAGCAGAGAACTGGTTATAGTTAGTTTCCAAACTTTGGGAATATATTAACATTGGGGTAGGGTATCTTTTGTATTCGTTTCAATTGTACCCGTTTTAAACCGGGTGGGTTTTTCGGGGGTGGGTCTTCCTTTTCAGCATGTGGCCTAAGCAGTCGTTATTTCTAAGTTAATTAAACTTTGTTTATCTTATAAACATTGATTGTCCACACCTTTTCTATTCTTTCATTTTATTTTATTTTTTTGACTTCTTATATATATATATATATTATATTATATATATATAATATATATATAATATATATATATATATATATATATATATATATAATAAATATATCATATATATATATATATATATATATATATATAATCTTTAAAAAATATTTTTTTTTTGATAGTACGCATATTAATGGAACCCTTTTCAAATTTTTTTTAAAGTATAGCACTTGCCCCTTCTACCTCATGGGGTTTGTCCCGTCGTTCAATGAATTATAGTTTTGTAGTTATATATTTTCTAACACTCCTCATTTTCCCCCTTACCGAATTTGAAATTTTTAACGACGGCCGTTTGTAGAGAGTAGACAATAAAATACTTAACTCTCCTAACAAATTTAAACTTTCAAAGTGTAGCAGTTTTCAAAAACCCCACCCAACCCATTTGTTTCCGCTGCCCTTTATATTTAAGTAAACTTAAATTAACACTTTCAAAAAAAAAAATTGTTGGGGCTTATAACCACTGGTCATGCCCACGTTTTTGAATTCCTGTAAATTTTTTCGGGTGGTCTTTTTTTATTCGGGTGACCTTTTCCACCATACGCCAAAGCCGTGGTTATATGCAAAATTTAAAGTTTGGGGACATTAATATTGATATTCACTACATTTTTTTCATTTATTTAAAGTTTTTTTTAATGTTTTAATAGCTTATTTAAAATTTATATATATATTTTTTCAATAGGTACCAAAAATAAAGGACCAATTTTTTATTTTTTTTTAATGTATCCCTTGCCCTCCTCTGCTTCATGTTTCAGGTCCAGTCGTTCTAGAAATTATAGCTTTACAGTTATAATATGTTTTCTTTACCCCTCTTCCCTTACCGATTTTGAAATTTTTAACGACGGCCTGTTGTAGACCATCAGGTACTTACCCCGTACACCAGATTTCAACTTCTTACGACCAGCAGTTTTTAAAATGCCAACTCTCATTTATCCCCGCCGGCATTTATATAAATATACTTATATTAATCTCTTTTCAAATTTTATTTTCATAAATATAGTTCTGCTCTATGGCTATCAAAAAGACTACACCCAGCTGTGGTTTTAGAGATATTTCATGCTTTATGTATCTCCCCATTTATACTGAGTAAGTATGCAAAATCAAAGATCCTTTTCAGATTCTTTTCTATGTACCACTGCCCTAGGGATATCCAATAAGACAACATCCGAAGGTGTGGCACCTTTAGTTTTAGAGATATTTCATGGTTTATTTAGACAGCAAAAAAAATTATTACAAAATACACAAAATCAAAGATCACTTCAGATTTTCTTTCCATAATATGCAGCCCCTGCCCTAGGACTATTCAATAAGACTACATCCGGCGGCATAGTGCCTATAGTTTTAAAGATATTGCAGGTTTTATGTCATCCCAAATTTTAAACTTCTAACGACGGTTCTTTGTAGAAAATAAGGTACTTACCCTTTATGCTAAATTATAATTTTCTAGGACCATCAGCTTTTTTGTTAAACACCATTTTTTGACTCTGCCACCCTGCCTGTTACACCTTGATAATGTGTTGAAATACACGAAAGTGCTTAGTAACTTCCTTTTTTTTTCTTGTGGATTGTGTACAAGGTATATTTCTCGTGCGAAAGAGAATAAAATTTTAAATTCTATATGTATCTATCTAACTAATATTTACTCCCTTTTCATATTTTTTTTTAATTGTAGCTCTTGCCCTCCTCTACCTCGTGCAGATATTATTTCAATTCTATGCGCTATAGTTTTAGAGGTATTAAAGTTTCCCCTACCCTAAATTTTTATCCTTTCCCCTTAATAAATTTAAAATATTTTGGTAGATAACGTATTTAGTTGGCACACTAAATTTCAACTTACTAGACCAGCCATTGTTGAGAATGCATAATATAATCTTATTCTTTCATTGGTCGTAATTACTTCCACGGATCCTAGGAGTGATATCGAGATGACCCTTACTCAAACCCTTCCAGACGTGGACTTGGTCTGGTGTTGGAGACCCATCCATGGTTGAGTTCTGTTTGGTGGAAGAACATCTCGTCCGGTAAGATGAAATATTGTTGTTAAACTTTTCTTGTAGGAATGTAGGAATAAAAAATCGTTTCTTCCCTTTTATTAAGGCTTGATCCCTCAAACTCCATCTCCTATGGGGGAATGTTTCGTCTCCGTCCCATAAGTGTAGAAGGTTCATCTGCTGTTGATCTTGCCTTCAAAGCAGCAGAACCGGCAAGTAGATCATTGTTCTCTGACGAACGAGGAGGTAACAGGAAGGGTGCTTCTCTTCCTGGTTCCTCGGAGAAGGACATTCTGCCTTCAAATGCTCCTGCTACTCTGGTAAATACCATTGCTTATATAGTTTGGTGCTCGTGCTGTAAGGATGTGTTTAGTCTCTTCCGTGTTATTATTTTAACTGTTAGTTTTAAAATGTATTATATATTACCAAGTTTTAATTTATATATAGTTAGTGATATTTTAGTTTTATTATTTGTTCAATGTTTTATACTTACTAAATTTCAATTGACGATAGATTCAGCAGAAATTTTTACCACTATGATTTTTAAGATAACTTTGCCATTTTTAACTATTTTTAAACGTATTAGTGATATATGCATAGTTTTAGGGTAATAGTCTATTTCCGGACAGTCAGTCGATACTGCAATAACACGATTAAATTATTTTCGATAATCGACTTTTTTAACGATTCGATAGGGTTTTCGTCACACTTTTCTGTTATGAATGCAATGTTGTCATATATATATATATATATATATATATATATATAATAATAATATATTATATATATATATATATTATACTATAATATATATATATATGATAATATATAATATAAGGTAATTACTATATATATATATATACTATGAGGATATATTATATATATATATATAGTATATATATATATAATAGTGGCGTTTCAGAATTTTTGGGGGCAGACCAAATGTTTTAATATATATATATATTTATATATATATATATATATATATATATATATATAATATATTATATATAATTTATATATATATATATATATATATATAATGGAAGGACCAAATATTAAATTTCCAAGACAAAATGGGAATAATTTATATAAATTGTGAAATCACCTTACCAAAATTGTTAACTTTAATCGCCGTGCATGAGAGTCGGCAAAGTCTGAGATAACATCTTCAGTTTTTATGTCGATATTTCAATGTATGTAGAAGAGGTCAAGACTTTCATCTGCAATAGTATTTCTCAAGTAGGTTTTCAGAAGTCTTAATGTTGAAAAGCTTCTTTCTACTGAAGCAGTAGACACGGGTAAATTGCCAGTATGCCACAAATGAAATATTTGAAAATTCCTGACTGGCGAACAAGAACTAGTCCGTCTATTGCTGTTTTTGGATGACCTCTGTGCTGTGATGCCATTTCAACTTCCATAAATCCCATTCTGCTTTTACTAAATTTTCAATTGGGCTTTCGAGATCTTCCTTGTAAAATGTTACACAACCTTTTATCTTCTCATATGGCACATTATACCCGTTCGGTATGACAAATTTCAAGGATGTTATAATTTCTTTATGATTTAAAAACCTCTCTCCAAATGCTGATATTAAATCATCCAAAAATGGTATAAAAATGGATGTACTATAATAAGTCTGTGGGTCGGAAGTAGGAATGTTGGGTCTGTATTTTTTGGAATTTGTTAACTCTTGGGACAGAAATTTCAATACCCAGCTCAGATTCAGATGAGCTTACACATTCTTCAAAAATCTGCTGAAATTCTAATGTTCCATTTTCTCTGATGGCTTCAAGTTTAGTTTTAACTTGATTCACTTTATTATATGCACTTACCAAATTCATAACGTCTGTCTGCAATCGTTTTGAAAGATTGTATGATAAACTTAATAGTCTGTTTAAAACAAATAAGGAAACCAGAAAATATGCCCTATAAACATTGTTTAGAATTAAGGTATCTTTTTTTGACTGACCTCCAACTTCACATTTTATTTGTTCTAAATGTGCTATTATCGGGTTTATCATCACTTTAAATAGTAATAAAACCGATTCATGCAGTTGGCACCAGCGAGTTCCGCAACCTTTTTTTTTATCTCTTCTTGTTACTCTTAGGAGTAAGTTTATTTTTTAAGAACTTTTGTCCTCTTAATTCTTGCAAAAAAAAAAAAAATGTTCAACATTCTGATATTATTCCAACTGCGCTTCAAATATTTTGAACTTTAGAAGCGTCTGTGAAGCATAAATTTAAGCAATGCGAAACGCAGTGTGTATAAATAGCTTTGGGACATTTTTTCTTTATTACTCGCTGAACACTTCTGAACTCACCATTCATTGCTGCTGCACAGTCATACCCCTGTCCTCTTAGATTATTCATATCCAAACCAAGTTCAGGTTCTTTTTCTTCAATTAATTTTGCAAGACTTCTTCCCGTCAAATCATTTACTGAGACGAAACACAAAAAATCTTCTTTGACAGTGTAAGAATATCAATATTAATGTAGCGCACACACAACGAAAATTGTTCCTTCTGGGACACATTGGGTAAGACAGTAAAAAATTTACTTTTATTTATGTTTTGCACAATTGTAAGTAGAATGAGATGCTCAAATCACTGAATTAGAGCATTTTAGACTGAGGAACTGATATACATGGCATTTCTAGCACTAGCTTTTAAATGTTCTGAAAGAACATGGTCTCCAGCATTAGCACGATATCCTAAGACTCCGAAAATCGTTTCTCACAGGAAAAGAGAGTTAGTTCAATTCGACCAGAGTCATGATGTCCACGTAACGATATATTTTGCTAACCACAGAATCGAATTGTTTCAACAATCGGAATTAGCCGCTTTCTACTGTCTTTGGCCGACTGTCAATCTGTTTGTCGATGCTCTTGATTTTTCCTTGAACCTGCTTTTCTACAGCAAATATCTTTTCTACCGATTCTTTGTGATATATAGTTGACTCGTTTTTTGAAAGATTCAATTACTTTCTTTAAGTTTGAATTAGGTCCATAGACAAAAAATACCCAATTCTTGGTGTTTTCCTTTACCTTCTTTTGCTTCCAAAAACAACGATACCAAATTTGAGCAATAAACCCCCACGTTTTTATCAGAGTAAGCTAACCACTTAAAATCATCAAGCCACTTTCTTTGAAAATATCTTTTCCGAACTTTGCCTTCCTGAGCAGGTAACATTTTGAGTAATATATATATATATATATATATATATATATATTAATATATATATATTAATATAATATATTATATATATATATATATATATATATCTATATTATATATATATTTATATATATTATATAGTAAAGATTATGAAGTTTTCTCTTTCTCCTGTAAAAACTTCCTCAAAGGAGTTACGAGATTTGTTCCTGACAGCGACGAATTATATATAAGATTAATTTAACCTCTGCATTTTTATATTATTAACGGATATGATATTAAAAAGTTTTAGTCTAAAATTTTCGGGGGGCGCATGGCTCCCCTAGATTACGCCTATATATATATAATATATAATAATATATATATATATATATATATATATATATAATATATATATATATATATATATATTATATATATATAATATATATTATATATATATATATGGACAAAGTTACTTACGCCCACATGGAACGGGAGGTCGGATAAAAAAATTTTTCACAGGAGCATCTATTGAAACAATTAAATAGATGTTCTGGGGCGAAATTATTTATTTTACTGTTTTAAGTGAATTAGGTTAGGTTAATTAGGTTAAGTTACAGTTTATGTCAGGTCAGTAAAAATTTCAATTTCGGCCCCTAAAACCTCTATTTGTATAATGAAGGCTACCTGTAAAAATCTTCTCGATCCGACACCTCCCTTCCGTGTGGGCGTTTAAGTAACCTCTATATATAATCTATATTATATATATATATATATATATATATATATAATATATATATATATATCTATATTATATATATATATATATATATATATATATTATAATCTATATTATATTAATATATATATATATATATATATAAATATATATATATATATATCTATATAATATATATATATACTATATATTATATATAATATATATATATATTATATATATATATTGATATATATATATATATGATATATATAATATTATATATATAAATATAATATATATTATATATATATATATATAGTAGGAAAAAAACTAAACGCCCACACGGAACGGGGAGGTCGGATCGAAATTTTTTTTTCACAGGTCCTCCCGTTCCATGTGGGCGTTAAGTAACTTTGTCCATATATATATCATATATATATATATATATATATATATATATATATTTATATATATATTATATATATATATATATATTATATATATATATATATATAATATATATAATATAATATGGTTAATGTCTCTGTACATTCATTTAAGATAAGTTGTTATAATTTATTGTTATAGAATCTGTGTAATACCTTAATAATATATTATATATATATATATATATTATATATTATATATATATATATATTATATATTAGTATATATATATATATATTATATATATATATATATAATATATATATAATATATATATTATATAATCCCACCTCTAGAAGAGCCAGCAATACAATCTCAAAAAATACAATCAGCTTACAGGGAAAAGATAATTGTTGGAATCCTGTAAAAATTTTAGTTGAAAAAAAAAAAAAAAAAAAAAAAAAAAAAAAATGCTATTATTTTTTTGGAAACCAAGCCGGCGGGGGACAGAGTATATATATATATATTATATATATATATATATCATTATATAATATAATAACATATATATATATAATATATATATTATTTGTAAAGGTATTACACGGCAATGTAGGGGGCTCGAGCCGACGGTGAACACATTGGGGGACGTTTTTATTACCCCGTAGGGGAGGGGCGGAGGAACCCCAGCGATACCCAAATACCAAAGAGCGGGGGTTCCGGAGACCCTCCCAGGAGGGGGGGGGGAATAGTCCTACCCCGTCGTTCCGCCGGAAGGCGAGAGACCCCGATCCTACATCGTGCGGTATACACCTTGGGTATTCTTAGTTAAAAAATAGACTATATAGAAAGTCTATTTATTTTAACGAGTACCGTATAAAAGGTATCTAAAAAATAGGCTTTCTCCTCATATTACTATAATTATTAAATTTTTTTTTTTTTTTACATTTTCCTAACTACAATTTTGCCAGGATTCCAACAATGTATTCCTTTACCCTGTAGTTTTTGAGATATGGATTGTGGCTCTTCTAGAGCTGACCATATATAATAATATATATATTATATTTATATATATATTATATATATATTATATATATATATATATATATATAATATATATACCTATTAATATATAATATATATATTATATATATGCGTTTGGTTGTTACAGTTATACCGTGGCAACGTTCATAGAGGGAGAAAATAAAAAAAAAAAAAAAAAAAAAAAAAAAAAAAATATGCGTTTATTTCAACTGACTGACAGATATCAGCTATTTCGGTTTTTAGCACGGCGTGTTTAGTTTCATTTCGTCAATTAAGAAATATAATATGATATATATATATATATATATATATAATATATATATATATATATTATATATAATATATAAATATATATATATATATATACTATATATATATATATTATATATATATAGTATATTATATGTACTCCCTTAAAAGGATGTTACATAAAAATACAGATATCGAAATATTGCTGAACACTAATCGTCTAACCATCGCCTGTGACGTGTGTGAGGCTAAACTCCACTAGAAGAAAGAGAAAAGTTTGCCACAATGTTGCTTTATATATCAAATGTTCATTTTTACTATGTTAATGTTGTTTTTTATTTTTTATTTTTTTTTTTTAAGGGGCTCGAGCCGACGGTGGGAAGAGGGGGGGGACGAAGTCCCCCCGTCGTCCCCTGAGGCCGAGAGACCCTGACTCTTCCAACTCTTGGCATTTAATCGTTGGGTATTCCTTTAGTTTTAAAAAAAAAAAAAACTTTTTGTCAACCCGTCACGCTCTAATTGCTTGAATAATTGAAAACAAAAATCGATTACCATCGCTCGTTCGATATATATCGGTTAACATCCTTTTAAAGGAAAGTTCTATATATATCTTATATATATATATATAAATATTATGATTATATATATATATATATATATATTATATAATATATATATATATATATATATATATATATATATAATTTTTTTTTAATAATAAAAAAAAAGGTTTTAATGTGGGTCACTTTTTTGTCGAGCTCTATTTTGTTGATAGATGGGTTGGGAGTGTGATATATTTTGGGTTTAATTAATTTTCAATGTTTATATTTGCTTATCTTTTCACTTATCTATTTTAAATTTTGTCTGTTGTGATAGTTTTATTTTATAAGTGCCAATTGGTTTTAGTTCCTTTGATTTTTTTTTTTTTTTAAATTTAATTTCCACATTAGTTTAATTTTTGTGTGTGTACGAAAATTTGCCTATGTGTGTGCGTGCGTGAGCAATCGTTCGAATGACCAATCAGGGTGGAAAGTTTTCAAACTTATCACCATTCACGAAAAGAAACATATGGTAGAAGGGGGTTTCAGCCCCTTGCTATCAGGTGAAGAGAACTATGAAATTTTCCTTCATGACTCGACGACTTCGCGAAACACAGCTTCACTTTTCCTAGTATTTAAAGTTTCAAATTTCTTTTATTTTCGTTTTTAAATTTTGCATTTCTCTCAAAATAATTAAAAGAAATGTGGTCGAAAATAATGCTTCTCCATTTCAAATTTTGAATGATAGTTTAAAAATAAATACTTAAAATTTTGAAATCCCAAATCATTAATAAATTATTTTTATAATAGTTTTTGAATCTTCAAACCCTAAAGTACTCTCTCTTTAAAATTCAAATATTTATTTAGTAGCTTCCTTCTCATATTTACACCTCTTTTCAATATATAACATTTTAAGATTTTCAATTTTTTTCTGAATCTTCTTTCTTCGCCTCTCCTAGTTTCCACCGAGTCCACACTCGATGACAGTCGATATAATATATATATACTATATATATATTATATATATATATATATATATATAATATATATATATACTATATATATTATATATATATATATATATATATATATATATACTATGCGCCAGCATCCCAAAAAGTTCAGGCATGTAACTAGAAAACTATAACATATACCGTAAAATAAATTATCATTTTATTCATGTGGCTAATTTCATAAGTTGCCTGCTAAAAGAAAAAAATAATTTATTCTAATATTTATTACTAACTCATATAATATTAGTAAAGAAGTGCAGGCTCCTGATTGACTGAAAAACCTTGAAGCTGCCAAGTCTCGAAGAAAAAGTTGCCAAATGTCGCTTTCTAATATATTGGAGAAAATATTATTTTTTTCTTTTTTATATCCTTGGGGGTTCGAGCGACGGAGGGACAGAGGGGGGACCGAAGTCCCCCCGTCGTCCCGCGGTAGCCGAGGAACCCCGACTCTCTATCGTTCTTGTTTTACCGTGGGATATTCTTTTCAGTGAAAGAAAGACAAAATTCAACATTTGCAACTTTCCGTCTCACTCGGGAGTAAGCGGCATCTTCTGTAACATAAACTGTAAATTTTTCATCCAACATTTTTAACAATTAATTTTTAAAAAAGGTTATTTCTTTTTATTTTTTTTTTAATTTCTGCGTTAAAAATGTCTCCTGATTAATAAAATGGTATTTATTTTCGTGTACCTGTTATAGTTTTTAGTTACATGCCTGGCCTTTTCGGGATTGTCTGACATCATATATATATATATATATATATATATAATCATAATATATAATATATATATCTATTATATAATATATATATATATTATATATTAGAGGTAGGGATCGGGCCGGATATCCGGCAACTATCCGATATCCGGCCAGTTTTTGACTATCCGGTATCCGGCCGGATATCATTGTTACCGGCCGGATAACCGGATAATTACTTCCTAGTAGGTTACTTCCTCGTTTGGGGAAATATTCCAATTAATTTGAAAAAATATATTATATAATATATCATATTATATGATATATATTATATATATATAATACTAATTTTTATATATATTATATATATATAATAGTATATATATATATATCTTATATACTTTGTTTAGACTTTGAAGTTGGGTCCAATTGTTATATTATTTTATTCATCATTTTAGATTACTGTACAATACATTTATCTGAAATTTGGTGGTGACCCGTTTGTAAGTTATACAAAAATTGGTAATATTAAAATATTTAATAATTATATAAAAATATTAAAATTATATAGAAAATGATATTTATAATGGAATTTAAGCTACCAAGACACATGTTAATGCAATTTTACCACACCAATTTTACTTCTCACGTTTAAGTATGCTAATAACTAAATAGTAATTACCACTGCTTATTTTAATGTGTTAAGCATTGTATTATTTACCCCTATATATACGCACATTCTCAGAAATTTAAAATAAAAAAAAAACACTGGATTTAACTTCTAAAATGTTTTAAAAGCCTTCAGTGATAAATATAAAAATCAGAGCAATGGTCAAGGGCACAAACTTGATAAAATGCAATGTTTGAAATAAATATACGTCTGCTACATTAAAAAAAGTGGTGCTACGAATAAATGATCAATATCGATTATAACTTTATAAGACAATCGAGAACTAAATATTATCGATATTGGAGAATCGTTCGATTATTAAAACTCAATAGTTGCGTTTCCAGAAACCGAGTGCAGCCCGTGTGCAAAATCGACTCGGAAAAGCTTGTCGTAATTGAAAAAAAATTACATTAACCAAATTAGAGAACATGAAATTTGAGTACCTGGAACGGCCGAGCGCGCCCGTCGGGATCAGCTAACAATTGTAAACAATACTCTTATACTTATATGTACATTTTTTGAATGATACGATTAATTAGTACCTTAATGATAAAAGTAAACTAAAAGTATTGAAAATTTTGTGCAAGCCATTTTCTCGACACGTTTTGTAAACAAGATTTGTTTGTTAAACAAAGTAATTCTTCCCGCAAGCGCCCACTTATTAATTCCCGAAATCGAGGATTTAACAACGGCGCCTGACTGTGCGTTTTACGTGACGTAGAAAGTGCTCACGGGCTCGTGGAACGATGCATGTGGTGCCTGGTTTGCCCGCCCGGGCTGCAGTCGGGCTTCTGGAAACGCAGCTAATAGCCTTTTATAATATTGATAAATTTTATATCAGAAATAAAAGAACTATATTAAAGCCAGATTCATTATCAAAAAAAAAAAAAAAAAAAAAAAAAAAAAACAAAAAAAAATAAAAAAAAAAAAAAAAAAAAAAAAAAAAAAAAAACATTTTTCGGTGTTGCTGTCAGACGTACAAAGATGGCCAACGTGTAAAAATTTGTGGACTATAAACTTTTGGCATTCCACTGAAACACTACAATATATTGGTAAGTTCTCTAGTCCTCTAAATGCGGAATGATATAGGCATTCGGCTAACTGCAATTCCACAACATTTTAAAAACCAATCACGATTAGCAAATTCCTCAATTTAATTTTGGCAATTCCGCAATTGTGGTTTTGGTTAACGGTTAAGATTTGCGGAACTGCCCCACTCTCTGATATATATATATATAATATATAATATAATATATATATATATATATATATATAATATATATAATATCTATATATTATTTATATATATATATAATTAGTCAGCATCAGGCATTAATTTTCAATTTTATTAAAAAAACTATGCTAGCTAAACGCGTAAAAACTGAATAATTTTTGCAATCAGCGCACATTGTAATGGATGAAAATGAAGAAGAACTAAAATAAAGTGCGATAAAAATAATAATAATAATAAATAATAATTAATAATAATAATAATAAAAAATATTTTGAAGTACGATAATTCGCTCTCGTTTCCCGAAATTTACGTGATCCCCATTCATGAGGTCCAATATTTTCTTTTCAATGTTACGTGCGCGTGCGCACACACACACCCACACACACACACACACACACACACACACACACACACACACACACAGCAACAATATGATAGATAGATGTTCTAGAGACCAAATTATTTTTTTTGTGACCTGACCTGAAATACCTAACCTAACCTACCCTATATGTTTTTTTTTTTTTATTTTAATTCATTTTTATTTTTATTTTTTAATTTTTAATTTTTGCATTATTTTTAAAGTTTTCGCCCAAAAGTGATTTAAAATATTGGAAAGATATAAAGAAAACGTTTATTTTTTATGGGTATGTTTAAATTAAGTTTTGGAAACGTTCGAATTATAACATTTTTTGGATTTATTTATTAAAATTAATAATTATTAATTTTTTTTTTTTGGTTCTTGCATTACAATGGTGGCTGAATTCAACGAATGTATTCAGTTTTTATTAGATATAGTTTTTTTTAGTACAGGGGGCAGCCTAATCTGGAACTCACCATATATATATAATATATATTCTATATATATAATATATATATATATTATATATAATATATATACTTATATAATATTATAATATATATATATATATATATTATATATTCTATCCCTAGTATACGTCGTCGCGCGGGGTGACGTGGGCACTTTTAGGTATACACTTCGTCCTCACCACTTCCCCTAATAACTTTTGGAATTTTTTTTTTCTTGAATTTATACCCTATATTAGGTCATAAGCACACAAACAAATATATAATGTAATTATAATTCTAGTTTTATTAAAGTTTAAATAAAGCTAATTTAGGCTCACCTTGAAGGGGTGAATCGGACCACATTTGTGGGGTAAATTGGGTCATCTTTTTGTGAACTTTCGAATAAATTCAATTTTTATATTTTAATTTTCAACTTAAAATAGTAATTGTTTATTATATTAAATTAGTAATAAGTAATTAAAATTTCAATAATGATAAATAAAATAGAAAAAAATGTGGTGGCCAAGCTCAATTCACCCCATTCGTGGGAGAAATTTTGACACTTTTTTGAATTCATATTTTCCCTATAAATTTCATTTTTTATTCTAATTTTTACTTAATATAAAGTAATGTTTATTATATTTAAATTAGCTATACGTAATAAAATAATAATGGGCTACATAAAATAAGAATACAATGGTGTCCCTATTTACCACCATCATCAATTTTTATGGGGGGTGTGAATCGGCAAGTTAGGCCCAGCGATTTAAACACAATCCATTGTTTTGGACAAAAATTCTTTTGCCAGTTTAAAAGCTAACATACTCAACTGTATACATTTGAAAATGAGAATTAAAATCAATTTTACACTTTCATTTTATATAAAAACAGTTGTACAATCACACTAAACTATAAGTGAAATTCTTATTGGGCCACTGAATTCTTATACCCCTTAATCATATTAATTTTCTAAAAAAATATAAAAACTCTCTAGCAATTAACGATAATCTAAATAAAACTTGTAGTAACTACCGCGTGGCTGATTTAAGATGAGAAAAAAAAATATATTTTTATTTTTATATACAGTCA
>JABUQX010050816.1:0-12134 GCA_015478945.1 Trachelipus rathkii
TAGCATAAATACATAGTAGTTATATAAATTTGTATGATTATATTGTATATAGTATATTTGAGTTTTAAGGTATAGTATATATATAAGGGAGTAATAACATAAATTATTATATATTATCTATATATATTTATTATAAATTACCAATTATTATATATTAAGTAATAAGCATATATGACTTTCCTTTAAAGGAAGTATAACAATAATATCGAACGAATGTAATACGATTATTTTCGATTATTTCAAAGGCAATTAGTGCGTCAAGGTTGTCCGAAGAAAGTTTTTTTTAACTAAAGGAACCTATCAGATTAAATCGCTAAGGATGGAAAGAGTTCCGGGTGTCAGCCTCAGACTTAGGAGAGGACGGATCGGGGGTGACTTTCGTACGCACCCTTTTCTGATCCCTCCGTCGGCTTCGAGCCCCTGTAAAAAAAATATATCGTATGATAAATAAAATTAACATGATAAAAGGAATAGATAAAACAACATGTTTGAGTGTAAACTCTTGCGCTCTATCTATTTAAGTTTTAGCTAACACGTGACACTGCAGGGTTGCACGCGTAGCGTACGGCGATTCTGCGATTTTCGATATCATGTTTTTTATGTAACTTCCCTTTAAAGGACAAGTGCCTATATACTATATATTTATACCAATATATATATAATACATATATATACTATATAATAATAATATATATAGTACATATATATATATCAACCTATATATATATACTTATTATATATATATATTTAAGGATGTTATATATAATATATATATATATATATAGTATATAATTATAATATATTATATATAATATATATCTATATAGTATGTATATACACTTTTCGCCAGCAGAAAAAAAAAACAAGTCCACTCGAATATTTTATGGGAATTACCAATACTAGAAGGCAAGCTCAGAATATGATTAGTAGTGTAAATCATGGTTACAAACATTTATATGGATAAAAATACAAAAATTGGAATCAGTGTTGTTGCATACAAAGTTTATATTCATCGGATGTGTTAAGTGGAGTTTGTCAGCACGTAAAAGTTTTAAAAAATGAATCGCGTAGAAAAGTTGTGGATTTAATGAGTTTATAGATTATATTATATGCCAAACGATTGGGTTTTGCTAGGTTTTTTGCTAAGGTGTTTGGTAGATCAATAATTAAAGAAGGGTTTAAACAAGAAAACCGAATTCAAATAACTACTGGAATGCCCATAATATATGTAGGTTTTCTCAAACAAGGATGCACTTTGCATTAATGTACTATTGTTTGGGCAAGATGCATAACCGTACGCAAGAACGAGTTTACAATGTACGTATAGAGTCTAATATATAGAGAAGGTTCTAAAAAACAGTTGTAAGGACCTGGTTTACACGTCTATGCCGTGATAGATGATTATATGATTAAGAAGTATAGTATAGGTATTATAGTTTATATATATACCTAATATATATATACGGTATGCAGTAAGTAATTAGGAGAGTATAATATAAGTAATATATATATAGTAATATATATATACCGCCGAGATTATGAGTTGGTTAAATAATATATATGAATTTATATATATATATATATTATATATAATATATATATAATTATATATATATATATATTATATATATATATTATATATATATATTACCTTCCGGCAGCTACTAAACAGTCGATCAGTAAAAGTTAGGGCTAGTTTTTACGGCACAGTGAATCAGTAAGAGTTTAGGGGCTACTTTGCTGGGCACAGATGAGTCAATAAGGTGTAGAGCATAGTTGTTACGGCACCACGCTGGATCAACTTTCACAGTGGTTAGGCCGGCTTAGTTTTGTACGAGCCAAATGAACACAATAAGTTAGGGCTACCTCTTTGGGGGCTTTTAACGTTTGTTTATGATAAGCTGTTCTGTTAGGTAGAGCACAGATTTACTATATATATATATATAATACTTATTCATATTCGGCTATACATTTAACAATATATATATGTATTAATAGTTATATTATGAATAAATATATATATATAATATATATTATATATATATATATAACCAAATATCTGATTCCATGTAATCAATTAACGAAGATAATTCGAATTTCGAATTTAATCATAACCCAATAATATTCGAAAATGAACTCATAAAAAAAATTAGTGCTAGCCGAAAAGTAAAATTTTTAACCATATATTATATATCTATATATATATATATAATATATAGCTCACCACCTGCTCACTATCAACACACTATATATATTATATTACCATATATTGCAAATGCATATCATATATAATAAATATAATAATAATTACATAAAAATTATTATAATATCAAGAAGTAATGTGGAATCAATGAGACTATAAATAAGTTTCTGATCGGGTGCTTTCGATATTACATCGATAATATATGAATACCGGAACTAATCTTATTGATGACGAGATATCTGATTGTTAATGAATTCAATATCTATCGATATCGATATATATATATATAATATAATTAAATAATACTAATAATAATAAAACGAAAATAATAATAATATGATATATATATATATAAGTATAATTATATATATAATATGTATATTTATTACACTGTATATTATATATATATAATATATATACTAGTTTGGTTGTTGGTATAGAGAAGGAAAATCTGGCAACATACAGAAACTAGTTAGTAAATAAGTATATGAGCAACAGGGTCCGTATGAACAATGGGCTATGCATGGGAAAGATATAATTTCAGTTCAACATAGGGTTTGTGCCGGTAACGTTTTAAACTAAACTTATTTAAGCTTTTCGTTAACGTACGTTACTTATATATTTTAAGCTAAAAATGTTGAGAAAATTTAGGTCAAGTCCTAATTCCTAAGAGAGGCAGGAAAAAAAGATAATTTAATCTCAGCGTTTTTAAGAAAAATTGCAGTTTCCTAAAAAAAGTTTTTACCAACATATGAACTAATTTTGAATTTTTTTTTTCAAGCCGTCCAAAATGTCAAACTTGTTGAGGTAATATATATATATATATATACTATATATCTATATTATACTATATATATATATATATATTATATATCTAAAAAAAATATAATAACGTATAATTATGATTATTAATATATATGAGACTAGTTTTAGGGCCTTATAGGGCTAGTAATTTTACGGCGACAGTATGGGTAGAACTCAGGATAAGATTTAGGGTCTTACCATATTATAACGGAACAGTGAGTCAAGCGAGCTCACACACCTAATAATACTGGAGTTTTTACCTTTTTTAGGGGGCTCGAGCCGATGGGGGACGAAAGGGGGGGACGTTTTCATACCCCGGGAGGGGATGGTCGGTAGGAAGCCCTCAGACGACAAACCATCAAAGCCCCAAAGAGCGGGGGTTTTCCGGAGACCATCCCCGCGGAGGGGGGATTAGTCCCACCCCGTAGTCCACCTAGAGGCCGAGTAGACCCCAGCACACCGAGCTCCTGACATCGTTGAGAGAGACTAACCCGCATGTGGTATTCAGTTACCGTGATATAAACCGCACAAATAAACAATAAATCCCACAAATGAGTAATTTTGGGACATTTATTACTAATCGCAACACTACATTCGTTACTCTAAAAGTTCAATAACATTTTGGGACATGTTGATTAACTATATTATATCCTCTATATATAATAATACCTATACTTAATATCTATGAACAGATATATTATATTATAGTATACTATATAGTAGTATATATATATATATATATATAATATATATAATATATATATAAATTAAAATATAACAAAGAAAAATATTTAACCATATATATAATCATGTATTATGACTACAAGCGAAATCAAGTACGAACTTTGTATATAATACCATAAATATTATAATAATCATAATATATATATTAATGTATGATATATATTATATAATGTATATATATATATTAAAAATATAGATATATATATATATATATATTATATATATCATATATATTTATATATATATATATATCGATATCGATAGATATCAAAATATCGATAGATATCGATCATTGAAGATCTCGATATACATGAATATATATATCGATCTATCGGATAATGCGAAGGTCAGACAGAAACTTAAGTTTTATCCTATTATATACTATTATATACTATTATATTAAATATAATATATATTATAATATATATACTATATACTAAATGTGCTTTTTTTATACGTGGCATATATATATACTATACACACTATGTAGTTAAATAAGTCCTATTCTTTTTAAAAAAAAAAAAAAAAACACAAAAAAAAAAAAAAAAAAAGAAAAGAAACGCAGGGGTGTTGTGCAAGTAGGCTCCGTCAGTTTTGAAATTTTATTTTTTTTTTTCTATAGGAGCCCTAGAATATTAAACTAACAATGAATTTCAGTGGTAACGGACATGAATCAAAAATTTACATATTATTAACATAATTTTTTAAAAAATCACATTTATGTTAAATATTTGTTTCAAAATGAATTATCTCCGAAAAGTGTAGCGACATTATTGCACTTCAACATTTCCATTAGACATTCATTTGAATAAATAATTTGCAAAAACAAAAAAAAAATTAAAAACTGACAAGATATAACTTTCATGCATGAACTGATAAAACAAAAAAACCAATTACATATTTGGAATCAGCGTATAAAACGTATTAATTACAAAAAAATAAATAAAAAATAAAATTAGGGGGCTCGATCCGACCGGGGGACAAGAGGGGGGACGTTTTCCATACCCCATAGGGGAGGGGGAGGAACCCCCGCGACCCAAATACCAAAGAGCTGGGGTTCCGGAGACCCTCCCCGGAAGGGGGGGGGAAATAGTCCTCCCCTGTCGTTCCCCGAAGGCCGAGCGACCCCGACTCCTGCCATATTTTCGGTTTTACCTCTATGGGTATTCTTTAGTTAAAAAAAAAAAATTAAAACTGACCGAGTCGTAAAAACGTAAAAGGTCCCTATAATATTTTTTGAATCATGTCCGTTACCACTTAAATTGATTTGTTAGGATCATATAATAATATACTAGAAACAAATTAAAAAAACAAAACAAAAAAAGATTCAAAACTGACGGAGTCGTAAAACAGAAAAGGTCATATAATATATATATATATATATATATATCACCTATAAATATAAATCTAAATATTAAATAATATATATATATATATATATACAATACAGAATTATCATGAAGTAATGACTGTAATTTGTAAAGTGCAAAAGATACAATACAGAATTATATAAATATATATGTTTGTGTGTGGTGTTGTGTGTGTTGTGTGTGTGTGTGTGTGTGTGTGGTGTGTGTGTGTGTGTTGCGCGCGACGCGCGCGATATGGTATGCATTTAAGTACGACATATCTAATCAATATTAATGCTTTCTTTACGGGTAAGCGAAGTGGGGAAGTTTCTTTTTATAGCCTTTCCAGCTCTAATTGTGCGACTCACAGACACTTTATTGTAAATAATGTAAATACATCTCAATGATAATGTTTACCCGAATATAAATCTAAAACGTCTTCATCGGATTTATAAAATTTGTGGTTTTAGATTAAACTTTACTAATATTAATCTACCTATATCAACCTAACACATGATCTTTTTTTATATCCTAATTTCAAACCTGCGTCTATTCAAAGTTACCTACAAATAATAGTTAGGAATTAAAATTGTCGTAAAAATGTTTGATCCCATTTATTTATAATCCAAATTGGGGAAATTGATGAAGCTCTTTTACTTAGAGGTCACTGACCCTTTTTATGTTAATTTGTGCGTCTAATTTATATGCGTCCTAAAATTTAGAACTTTTATCATATATTTTTTTTTCAAACGGAATTTAGGGAGGATTAAAGATATATTTTTAAAACTTAAAAATTGGAGTTCAGGAAAAGTTTTAAAAATTTTAGTGAATATTATTTCATTCGCTTAAATTATCTTTTAGAATGTTAAAACGGAAATAAGTTGAATTATTTCAAATAAATAAATGAAAAATCATTAAAAATGCTTTCCTAAAAAATGTTTGAAATAAATTAATGTATAAATATAAAAAGGGTATTAAAGGGCTATAAATAAATTTACCTTACAAAGACCTTTGCCAACATGATGCATTCCGGGGAGGGAAAATGTTTGGGCTCCTGAGGAAAACAGCTGGGGAAAATGTTCTGAGTATGTCTAGCTTAGTTCCCATTCTTGTGTGACCTTAGAAAAAAACAAACGATTCTCTTCCAATATGTGATCCACCGAGTTGTTTTCATTCCAATATATGATCTACCAGCTGTCAACCAACCATCGATAGCATTATTATTTTTCGATAATCGATATTTTTTTACGATTATTATCAACTACTCGATTGTATAGATAAAATGCACTTAAATAATTTTAAAAAAATCAAATAATTTGGCAAGACCAATTTTTTACGTAAGATACAATAAATTTTTTTAAAAATTATATAATATCTCTTCGAAAAATATATATATATATATATTATATATATATATATACACTATATATATATATATAGTATATACTATTATATATACCAAATTTTTATTATATATAATTATTATACTATGTATTAAAATTAGTGCTGTTGTTCTGCAGAGAAAAGTTAATCGCGATTGGAAGTGAATGACGTATTCACTGATACGAATTCCGAATAATTTTAGCTTTTCCGTTAGACATTAACATAATATCAGTTAGGATATTGTTTCTATACTAGTTTATAATAAATTCTTATAAAAAAAGCTTCAAAAACGTTTATTATTTTTAATATATTGAACTGATTACATATCCGAATCGGTTTTATTATTTTACGTTTCAATTACTTTACCAAAGAATTTTAAAAGTGTAATTAAGTAAAACATAAATTAAGTAATTTATATAACCAACAGGGTGCAATGTCATATACAAAGGCAAATATTGTTGCCCTTTAGAAAGATATCAAATTGTCTAGTTACATGTTTGATCATATGGTCACGATGTGTTCTGGATGAGTAAGAAAATTGACTGTTGTTTTATATAGAGAGGGTGATGAAGATTCCCAAAAGTTAAGAGTGGCTCTTATTCATACTGAGTAAGTGTCGACAATCTATGTCTTCTATCTAGTGCTGATATACTTGATTTATATGTAAGTCATTTGTCTCAGATGACTCGTTCTATATTTTTTAAGTTAGATGTGTATTGACGATCGTCAAAATTTTCAGTTCTTCAATGCTCTTAATCGTATTAATTGAAGTTACACTTTTGTTGCGATCTGGAGGAGATGAGTTTGGGATGATTAAATTTTGACTAGAGAACGATGATCTTCTGCTTCTCGACCATAGAGTTAACGAACTTAAAAGTATCAAACAACGGGTTACCATATCGGAAGTTAAATTGTGAGATAACGATAAATAGAAATTAACTTCCGTAAATAATTCGTTAGTTTGCTTGGTGGTTACGTTATGTGTCAGCAATGATTTATCCACTTTATATATATATATATTATATAATTATTATATAATATATTTCAGCAGAAGATTTGGTAGAAAGAAACATTTTTATAGATTATTAAAAGAGTTTATTAAATATCATATATATATTTATATATATATATATATTATATATAGAGGAGAGGATTCGAGGATGAGATTGCATTGGGAATTAGCTTATATCGAACTTGCTCTTATTTCATGAACCAGGCACCTTTCTCGTGGTGGGTTGTTGGCTTTTCAAGAATTGGAGACGGTTTGGTGACCGGTCTTCTTCTTATACTTCTGGACTTTTGGCAATCCTATTACTTAATGGCTTTTCTACCAATATTGATTTGTCGAAACCATCCTCTCTTCTTCTAGGCTACATTTGTGTTCGTAACAGAAGCCAGAATTGAGCTCGTCTGAAGACAATGTGTTATCTTGATGTCTATTTCACATTTATCAAAGGGGATGTTGGCAAATGTTGCGATGTAAGAGTTTCTATGTTAAGGTTCTCTGTTAAAAAGTGTTCTCATGTTTCTAACTTTGGAGTCTTCGTGATTTTTTTATCTATGGTTTAGTTTCATGGGATCTAAATGAATTTATCTGTTTGTTTATTCATTAGCAAGGGCCCAAATCTTTAATTTTTGACTGTTAGCTAAAATAGAACACTCTCACTATCAATTAATTTTCTCAGAAATCTCCATTTTGTTGGTTACAATGTTCAAATCCCATGGTTTTCTCTGGTTTCGTGATAACGTGTGAACTTGCTACTATTTTTCTATCTGATAATTGAGCATTTGGTGATAGATCTATTCCGTATACATGATGCCTGAGAGGAATAGATAGATTATGTTTAGTATGATGGGGATGCGTGGATTTAGCGACGCATAGCTATGTACTTTTCTTGATGGAGGCGTTTCATATTCTTTCCCTTCAATAAAACTAAAAAAAAATTTATTTTATCCCAAAGACTTAATGAGTCAAAGGAGTTTTACTCTATGGGATTCAACTGGAAATTCGCGTTGTGAGTTAAGTACGGGAGCTTTATGACTAAGCTCCTTTTCTTATTGTCTTGTAGAGTTGATTACAAGGAATTATTATATTAATCAGAATTACGCCAACTTATATCCAGGAATAGTCAAAATTATTCGTGAGTGCACCTCACTCTTTCTCGTAGAAATGCAGTGATCTTTTGTTCGCGGTATGGCAAGAGGAGGCTTCGAATCTCCGATCTTTTAGAGCACTAGAATGAATATGGTCATATGCCTTATACACGGAGTTTGAAGTGTGTAATAAGTTGATAAAAGATGAGGATAGTGTATCTATAGACATTTACATAATGTGCTGAAGAGATTGACCCATAGCGGCTAATTGTGAGGGAGGGATTTGGACAGAGAAGAATGAGATTTGGACAGAAGAGTCGAAGTAGTTCTATTAAGGGGAGGTAAGAAGATACTAAAACGTCGTAGAAGAGTTGTTCGGATGTGTAATAGGTGAAGAAGGAATAACAGTATCAGTATGAACAGTTTCAATATGTTGAGAAGGAATTTCCAACGGTTTTATAGGTAACTAAGAGAGAAAATGACGTGGAAACCCGATATGAGAGAGGGCGAGATAAGTGTATAACTGAGGTGGGAGGATGTTTTGAAGGTATCTCAAGAAAATAAATCCTATTGAAGTTGTTAGAAAGTAATGTATATTATTTAGAGTAAGATTTACGAAAGTGCCAAATTTATTCATAGTAGGTTGAGTTTAGTGAGGATTATTGAGTAGTTTACCTAGTAGAAGTTGTTTTTGAGAAGGCCTTAAACTGCATTTTACTTTTTGCTAATTAGAAGTACGGAAATGAAGGTACCTGTCCCAAAGCCTGCGTATTGCCGCTGAGAGGGTTGATCCAATTAAAGGTGTAAAGAAAGGTGGAAGTTGCATAGCAGAGAAAATTAGAAAATTGGGCACAGAGATAACCCTAGTTAACAAAAAAAAGGCAAGAAATTTTTTAAAAAAATGAAAATAGATAACGCTAATTAAAAGGCATAGGAGCGGGGGGGTCGTATTAAAGATGGGCAGAATAAACGCCTGTATTAAAAAGGGGGTCAGGCAGCTGGACTTCGGGAAGTTTAGTTGAGCTTCGTGGTCCTCGCTGCGGTTTATGTGAATCGGATGATTATTCGTCGGTCTCGGCCGGGCGGTCGCCATTTATAGACCGCACCTCAATGACCTTGTGTGATACAGGTCGTCCAAAAAATAGCCCTTCGGGGCGCGGTGTCCGTAGTTCATGGCGTTCCGGTGGCGACCGGGAGCGATTGGTGAGTGTGCTGGCGCCCTGGCTGTGGGAATGGGCGTTGCCCGGATGCGGCCTCCGAGCGTGTTCGGTCTGGGAGATCGGTCGGGTGGGGTGGGGTGGTGCGCATGAGGACTTTAAGCCGCGGGGTATTTTGTAAACGGGAGAAGGTGCGGGGCTGGACGCAATAGTCCCCTGCGTATGCTGCGTCTGTGCATATCTGATGAAGCAGTACAAGGCGCGCGGAAAAGTGATCGGCCTTCCGCTCTGTTAGAGAACCGTGCGCAGGGCGGTCGGTTCCGGTATAGGTGGGGGCTGGGGCAGGGCTTGGCGCCCAAATACGATATTTAAAAAGAGCAACAAGCCACATTATTAAAAAAAGGGAAATACCGTACATAATTCTTATACTTAAACCCCTATATTTCTCAACAAACCACGAAATAATCCTATTAAAAAGGCAAAATACCTATTTATTAAGATATTGCAAAATGAAAAACTTGTATTAGGCAAATCTATTAAAAAGATGACATCTATCTAAAATTGCAAGAAACACGCATCTCTCAAAAGGCAAAATACTTATTAAACACAGAGCAAATACTATCAAAAACGACAAAATAACCATGCTATTAAAAAGGCATACCACCTAATTAAAATGTGGAAAATATCTATTAAAGGGAAATAAAATCGCACGTATTAAAAGAGGCGGTCAAATGGGCCGTATTAAAAAAAGCAATACCTATTATAATTTTGGCCAAAAATATTTCATGATTTAAATGGTCAAATATCCTATAATAAAAGCCTTTTTTTGTTAATAACCCTACTTACAAAAGAGGCATACCTATTTAACAAAAGCCCGGCAAATATCCCGTATTAACGTGGCGAAGAGGCATCACTATTAAAACAGGCATATACCTATTAAAAAAAAAGAGTCAAATATATTAAATGCAAAAAAAAAAATAGCTATTAAAAGGCAAATCTTATTAAAAAAGCAAAACATATTAAAATTGCCAATACCCTATTAAAAAGGCAAATACTTATTTAAAAAGAGTCAAATACCTATTAAAAAAGGCAAAAACTTTAAAAAGGCAAATAACCTATTAAAAAGCAAATACCTATTAAAAGCACAATACCATGAAAATTGCAAATTAACCATTTTTAAAAAGGCAAATACCTAATTAAAAACATTCAAATACTAATATTTCTTGTAAAATACTTAATATAAAATTGGCATATTACCTATAAAAAGGGCAAATACCAATAAACTATTAACAAGGCAAATACCTATAAAAAAAGGCAAATAACCTATTAAAAAGGAAATACCCTATGAAAAGGCAAATACCTATTAAACATGCAAAAAACCTATTAAAATTGAAAATATCTACCACACTTAAAAGGCAAATACCTCTATTTGAAAATGCAAATACCTATTAAAAAAGCGAATACCTATTTAAAATTGCCAATACCTATTAAAAGGCAAATACTATTAAAGGCAATACCGTATTAAAAAAGGCAAAACTCCTATAAGAAGGCAATATCCTATTAAAATGGCAAATATCTTATTAAAAAGGAAATACTAATAATAATGACAAGGATCTTTAAAAGGGAATATTTATTTTAAAAACTGCAAATACCTATTAAAACGGCAAATACCTATTAAAATGGCAAATATACCCTATACCATAAACTGACACCATCGAAAAAAAGGCAAATACTATTAGAAAAGAGGTGCAAATAGCCATAAATTAGAATTGCAAATCACTCTATTAAAAAGGCATATATAATACGCCGTCCTATTAAAACAGGAACAAATATCTGATTAAAGAATGCAAATACCGTATTAATTACAGAATAGCCTATTAAATGGCAAATACCTATATTGAAAAGGCGAATAACTATTAAAAAGGCAATACGAACAGGTGATACTCATTAGACGTGGCAAACTAACCGTATAAAAGCAAGGCAAATACTTTTTAAAAAAGCAAATACTATTAAAATGTGCAAACATGCCTATTAAAACCAGGCAAATACACATCGTATTAAAAAGGAATATCCTCGTATCGATATAATTAAACAAAGCCAAAGTACCTATATAAAATTCGCAAAGATACCTATTGAAAACTGCAATTACCCTATGAAAAGGCAAATATATTAAAAAAGAGCAAAAAACTTATAAAAAGCAAATACCTATTAAAAAAAGGCAAATAGCCTATTAAAGCAAATAACCTATTAATGCAAATACCTATTTAAAAATTCAAATATCATTAACAAGGCGACAAACTACTATATATTCTTATTCCTACTCTATTGATATTAAAAAGGCTAAATACGATTAAATGAATAATACAAAGCCTAATGAAGCGAGGAATAGCAAATTTGTTC
>JABUQX010050817.1:0-7500 GCA_015478945.1 Trachelipus rathkii
ATTATAATTCGCGGGATGAAATGATAAATGACAGCGAGTTTCTGGATATTGTAATAAGACAGATATAATTTTACTAGATTAAATATATACCAAGACTTATATCAGTTTTTAGTTCCTAAAATATATGGGTAAATTAAGAGAATGGATATGTATGTACCTCTCTCTCTCTCTCTTAATATCTCTCTCTCTCTATATATAATATTATTATAAGTATATATATATATATATAGTATATAATATTAATATATATATATATATATATATATATATATATATTATATATATAATTTTAACATTAATATATATAATAATATAAAATATTAATTATATATAATATAATATATATAATATATATTAATATATATATTATAATATATATATATTATATATATATATATATATTTATATATAATATATATTTATAATATATATTAATATATATATATATATATATATATTATATATATATATATAATATATATAAATATAAATATATATATATATAATATAATATAATATATATATATATATATAATTATTACAGTAAAATTTCATAAAATAAGTAAAGCCAGTAGGCCATAGAACCACTGAGATTTTTAACTTTAGAAAACTCATACATACTTTTACTATAGAGTTTGTAAATTATTTTATTTATAAATTATAATATTATAAGTCGCCTGCAGACTGATAGTAAACTAACCGGGTGGTTAGGTTCCTGACCCATCGCGTTATAATAAGGTACGAATCATCGCTTGTAAATATAACTGTTAACTATACACTGTAGTGAATAATGAGGATATAATTATCAATATAAAATATTAATAAAAATTATATAATATTTTTAATCTATCTGAGTATATAATGAGCTCACGTAAATTAAAATATAACAGCAGTATTTTTTAATTATTATTCACCTTATAAATAATAATTGAATATAATAAGTTTGCAGATATTAAATATAAGATGATTATTATACATACAGTAATATATAAATAAAACTATAATTTATTTAGAGACTTAGTTATAATTAGTATAAAGATATATTTATTACATATTTACTAATTAGCAGTAATCAAGTATCTGAGTATTACTAATATCTATAATTGTGAACATAAAATATAATGTTATTATTTATTTATATTATAAATATAAAGAAATATAACTCTCAATGTAAATTATTGAAGAAACTGATCATACTCAAACTATCTTCCTTGCCTTATGAGATTTTTGTAGTTTTTATATTATTGAGGTAAACATTAAAGTTTATATGGATTAATCCTCGCATGAGTGAGATTATAGCGATATATATATTTATACTAGTTTAATTAAATCAATATATTTAAGCATAATGTATTGTTTATTCATTATCATATACATTTCAGAAATTTGTATTTTCAATATTTTATTTCTGTATACATTAATTATTAATTTTAAATATTTATTTTTTTAATTATCTTTTGCCATAACTCAGCGGTATAAGGAATAAACCTATTAGTGTATCTATAAGTACCGCGCTTCTAATTAAGGGAACGTAACTCTATGTGATATTATAATAATATATTTATAATATAATATTATATATATTACTATATCTTATATATATATATAATATACTATATATATATATATATATATACTATATATATTTATATATTATTTTATATAATTTATATAATTAATATATATATAATAATTAATAATAATATTAAGTATTAATATATATATATATAATATATATATATATTTATAAATATATTATATATATATATTAATATATATATAACTAATATATATAATAATATAATATATAATAATATATATATATATATATATATATATATATATAATATATATATATATATATATATATTATATATATATATATATATATATATATATATATATATAATATAATATATATATATATATATATATATATATATATATATATATATGTATATATATATAATATATATATATATATATATATATATATATATTAATATATATATATATATATAATATTAATATATATATATCTTAATATAATATATATATATATATATATATATATTATAATATTAATATAATATATATATAATCTATATATATTTATAATTAATATATTATAATATATTAATATATATATATAATATAATATATTAATTTATATTATATATATAATATATATATATATATATATAATTACTATATATATTAATAATATTAAAATTATTAATAATCTATATATATATATAATATATTATATTAATATTAATAATATATTATAATCTATATAATATAAGTATATATATATATATATATTAATATAGTATTAATTAATATAATTAATATATATATAAATTTAATATATTATATATTATATAATATAAATATATATAATATATTTATATATATTATAATATATATAAATTAATATATTAATATATTATATTAAATATATATATATAATTATATATATATATTTATATAAATATAATATTAATAATTAATATATATAATATAATATTAATATAATATATAATATAAATATAATTAATATATAATATATTATTATTAATATATAATATTCACAGCCCACGAGTCTTCTAAGGGATCAATAAAAGTTATATTTAATAGCCCTTGGAAGAAACTTATAAATATTCCCCTAATGTACTTTATGCTCTTTTCCTATAATTGGTTTAGGTTTTTATTATATATTCTATTCTTCAAATGAGTTAAATGATGACTAGGATCCCAATAGATTAGTATAATTAATATATAAATTTCGAGCCTGAATTTAGAAAAGCATTGAGAGAGACTAAACTTTTAATTTAAATATCGTCAGTTTTTAAATCAGATATATACAAATTATTAAGACGTTAAGTTAAAGCATGAACTCCGATTTATAGCTACGTTATAAGTTATTCAAATAATTAAGATCTCCATTATATAAAATATAAATTTAAAAAAATTATAATAATAAATAAATAATATATACATAATTTAACATCACCATATTATATTTGTGAGATATCATTAATATAATAGAGCGTGAGAAACAAAAATATAATTATAAACTATAATAATACTTTCATTAAAGAAACAGCAACACATCAATAATTTAAATATAATTCATAATATTTTACATTATCGTGTTACCAAAGGTTTCTATTATCCTTCTAATAGATACTTTAACTAATAAAGGTAATTACAATAATCAAGCTTTTAGATACATAGAGATCAATATACCTGAGAGACCAGAAAACTGAAAAATCAACCTAATTATTTCATGTACTTTGATCATTTTTTTGTGCATTTCGTCGTCGAGAGTAAATGAATTAAAAGTAAATAATATTAAAATGATTACTATACATTATTGTACATAGTGTAATATAGTTACTGATATATAATAAGTTGGTGGCAATACAGTTACAGTCTGAGAACTGCTCATCATGGGGGTGACAATAACATCTAATAAAAATGCTTTAATATAGAAGATACAATATATATAAAATACTCTTACATCTCACTCAAGACTATATGCTGACAATTGTCTATAAACTAGCAAGGTGAAACAAAACTTGTTTCAGGATATAAACTCTATTAAAACTCCATAAAAATACCACTGCGACTAAAGTGGATACTTTTATCAGTAGTGAAAAACGTATGTCTATTTCATGCGAAAAATTCAAAAAGCAAATTGATTATAATTAAGGATTTATAAAAGTGAGACAAGTGTCACCTATTAATAGTTTTTTTACTTATATACATATAGATCAGAAAATTTTAAAATTATTTATGAGTGTGTGAGACATGGATTCTAGAAACTCATGGATGATCGTCTTATATTTATGAACTCCATAGGTAAAATATTCGTAAATAGTTCAAATATAAAGAAAGCCGATTAAGCAAAAAATAATAAAAATAAAAGGTATAAAAATATTGCTTTAATAAATAAGAGGGACTCACTTACTCGATATATGTCTAATGTGCACAAAGGGCCAGATAGGTAAGTTTATAAATTTGCTATTAATATAATTGTGACATGTGTACTGTGATGAAAATAAAAACAAATATTATATTTAAAACTGATTTAGAGTAGTAAGTAGATTCCAAAATCGCATACATTTCTAAGCGAATATATTCCTAATAATAAACTTCTTAATTGTACTATATGATTATTTATAAAAAAATATACTGTAAATAATCAGAAGTAAATAGTAATATATGCTAGTTACTATAATATCAGGAATAACTCACGCATCAAGACTCAGATCAATATACGAATTGAAAAATTTTAAATAAGGACATAATTAAGAGGAAGATGATACTGAAAAATAACTGATTCAATATATTATGATACTAATTATAGTGAATTAATATATTAGAATATCAAATCGAATGAGGTAATATGATGATTATTTATGATTTTTTAGAACAGTGACTACTATAATATATATATATTGAATAATACTATTAAGAATATAAAGAACTGTTCCGATATAGTACTTATAAACTATTGTATATACAAAGGTGTGTGAAGTTATCCCATCTTGTACAGTTAGTATATCACAGCGAGTAATGGTCTCCTCAGTACTCATTAGCAAAAATCTTAATAAAGCAAGGAGGGACAAATAGTATGAAATGAGCAGCAACTACCCCAAATTAATAGGAAGTTTTAGATTCAATGACTGAGAAAAGTGGACAAATCTTTAAATCTAAAGAGACAAGAATGTATATATATAGGGTAAAGTACTATATATCTTATGCTGAAAAGCCTTTTTGCCAATAAAAGACTATATTAGCATGATGGCTGCCGGTAACTCATGAACTTTCTCTCTCCGATAGCATGTCAGTGATTTAACTATAGTAAATTACGTGCAGCATCATTCACATAATAAGAATTATCAACCTCAATATACCTCTTCATTACAAATAAAAGAAAATTTTAAATCACAGAAGACTTTACTGCAAGGAAAATTTTATAAGATAAATTGAGTGTATTATATTAATTTATGGTACTTATATATACGTGAAATTAATGGATGATGGAATTTATTATGAGCTAATGATTACCCATGATAAAACATATAAATCATTTTTGTCAACCATGTTTGCTGATCCACACAGTATATCAAGAATCTCACTATTCCTCAGATAACTTGAAGATCCTGATTATTAAATGCTAGAGATGTATCTTATTGTGAACTAGTAACTTATATAAACGAAATAAAAGGTATACGAACGTGAAATCTGGGAAGGAATAATCATAAATAATAGTTCATCTCAGTATATATTGTCAAATTTGTCAAACATTATGGAGATCAAAATTATGGTAAGCATTAAAGCAGAAAAGTGATTGAAAAAAGACTATTATATACCATTTAAAAGAGCATCTCTTTAGCTATCCAATGGTTATAAAATTATGGCGGAGTTAAGAATTCTATATAATAAGGTAATATTGGTAATAAATATATAATGAAAAATCGACCGGAAATCAAAGTTTGAATAAGTTAAAGTAAGTCAATACCTAAATCGTGTTATTCACTAAAATTTTACGAGCACTGTACGGCTATACACTCAGTACTAATATAAACTTTGCCTCTCTACTTAATAGTAGAATACGTTATATGAGTATCTAATTATTTCTCTATATGCTCACTTTATAAAATAATAAAATACGGATCTATAAGGTACATATTCAAGTATTTTAACAGGAAGGATTTTTAATTTGAAGCTAGTTTTAATTAATTATTATATTTTAGGAAACAATCTGATGTCTGATATCTTACACCATATATAAGAGTAAAAAGAGGTATGAGTGATAACGCTATGCAAAATTCCTATGGAATATCTATCAATAATAATTATGATTCAATAACGAGCAAAAATTATTTTAAAATTTAGGGAAGAAAAGTGTCATAGTTATAAATATTATTATCTTTTTCTCATATTTTAAATTATTTTAAAAAATCGGTATTTAGAATGATTATTGTTTATAAAAGTTCCAGAACAGTTTAAAAGTAATTCATCATATATAGGATTAAAATCTATTTATATAAACTTATTTAGGATTAAACTGAATATATTATAATATTTTGTGAGAAAGTTATTTATAAAATAATTAATAAATTTAAAAAAATTAAATTGGTAAAAAAAAAATCATTATATAAAAATAAAATAATATTACATATATGTAGAGAAACTACGAATCATTCAAAATTTTAAAATAAATTATAATATACTTATATTAAAATTTATAGGAATATAAGATAAGTGTAATAATAATTTATATATCACTTTTATTTGTAATTTCTTTAAATATATCCTATTAAATATGTTTGACATTTACATATTATAACCTTTAATGTAATATTTTAACCTAAAATACGTTATTATAACTAAACATTATACAATTTCAATCATATCGTAAATAAAAATTTATTTGTAAGCAGAGAATTAAACGATTTTTTATTAGATTAGTATCAATATGAAGATATAAAAGGTAATAAATTATAACTTAAGAGCCGAATAGCTAGCACTTATTTAAAAAATGCCTCCGTGGAGAGCCTGAGGAGATCACGGAGACGGAGACAGTAAATTTACTTTAAACTATGCTGAAGATAGGGATTGATACCTAATAGTTTTGCTTTATAAAATGAGAGATTATAGTATATATATTTACTCACCTGAAATCAATCAATAGAGTACTACTATGACCCTCGTTATTAGCACTTAAAATAATTAAAGCCATATAAATATATAATATATTAAATATAATTTCTCTTCTTCATTTATTATCAGAATTGGAGTTGATAGAATATCCAACTCTCTACGTAACCGATATTTTTAGGAGTAGCTTTTAATTCAAACTTTTAAAATCGCTCTCTGTAAAGTTTTCTCACAATATAAAGTTGCTTATAATACCTTATATCTTACGATATCAATAAATTATAATATATATCCACGTCGATACACTTATATTACCTCGAATGCCAATACTCTACATCAATTCACTGCCTTTATAATTATATATACTGGAGACAATTATCTATACATTTCCTGCTGACGATAGCCATACTAGCAGAGTTATCTCTTTATGTCCTTTGACTCGATATATCTCGATAGATGTAGCCAGAGGAGATTCTCTATTTTATTGCACTTTGATTTAGGCAGATAAAGGACATAGCATCATATAATTCACTAGACGTAATTTGGACTTTCTATCTTAAATTAAGTTCCTTTATTAATACTGGTCATTTTAACGAAGTTCCAGACTTTTTTATTGGTTCCACTCCTTTTCGGTAATTTATTATACCAGATTTATTATATATATAATATAATATACATACTCACACACAAACATATATATATATATATTATATATATATCTCCTATATATATATAATACTATATATATATATATATAAATCCTTCATACACTCATATATATATATAATTATATAATTAATATATATACTATATATATATAATATA